>JABTTQ020000809.1:0-97500 GCA_016081115.2 Rehmannia glutinosa | reverse complement strand
ATGGACCAAACCCAAGAATAAATGACTCTCGTACAACTATTTTACTAGCTATCAAAGAATACTCTCCCCAACCCCTATGTATTACCTGAGAGAAAAATATACTCCAAGTGCTTCCCCACACCTATCACAATTTGACTCACACAAATTGATCTCCCCAAGTATGTATATTTATTTTTCTTCTCCATACCCGGTTGGATGGCGAAGTAAATGCCTGCTTGTCATATCTTCTTTTGATCTCCCAACAAGCCTTTATATAGGCGATGCAGGGGGAGAAGTGCCCAAAATTAGCCACTAACATCACCTAAAAGGTGCTGCCCTTTTTTGACCCAAATTCCTCCCTGTTTTCATTTTCTTTCTTTCACATATGTGGGGTCCACACGATTTTGGTGGTGGACTCCCAATAATCTCCACCTCCACAACAAAATACTGTCGCCCGCAAACCAGAACACCAAAATACCATTGGCCTTCAATCCCCTGCACATGCTGAATCAGTAGGGTCCTAACTCCACCTGATTCAATCGCCCAATACACACGTGCAGTCCAATTAACATCACTAGTTGACTGCCAAGAGGGACGACCTCAATCCTGTAAGTCCAAGCGGCTACGATAATCTAGGAGGGGAGTGAATAGATTATCTCCATTTTCTCAATTATGCCCTCTTTTTCGAATCAACCAAACAAGACAAGAATCAAAGGTGCGGGAAGTAAACAACACGCGTCGATTTATAGAGCTTCACCCTACCTAGGGACTACGTGCTCTACCACCCCAGTATATCCAGGATGAGTTTAGAAAAAGAAAAAGAATTTTATTAATTACCACAATTAATACAACAACACCTTACAACATCACCTTGAAGAGCACCACACTCTTCTTCAACACCACCTTGGAGATTACCACAATCTTCCTAGAAGATTACCACAATCTTCCTTCAACGGCAGCTTGTGAAGATCACCACAATCTTCAACCTTGAAGAACACCAAATTCTTCAACACCTCAAAGAGCACCACACTCTTCAATAAGAAGATTACCACAATCTTCTTGCACCTAATACCTAGATCACTCAAGTGTGTTCTTACCACAAGAACACTCACAAGGATATCTTGTGTTGAATGATGAACCCAAATTCAAGATTACAACTTGATAATGAATAATATAATTTTGAGTGCAAGTGTAATCAAGAAATAAAGCCTAGACCTTAAGATGTGAAAGTATAAGACCTTAGGCTATTACAACAAGAATATTGAAATTGAAGAACAAAAATGTTTGCTTGATTGTATCTTGTTGTGTTGTATTATTCTCTCTTGTTGTGTTGCTTCAAATCTTCCTCTATTTATAGGAGATAATTGATCATGGATAGACTCCTCTTGCAGATTGAAAATCTACAGAAAAATACAATTAAAATCAAGAATATAGCTGTTAGAAATCAATCCCACAAATTAAGGAAAAGTTGTCTGCAAACTCAACGGATAGTTTGCTGTCAAAAGGGATGTGCGACCGGTCGCGCAAAGATAAGTTTAAAATGAAATTTTCACGAAAATTACACAGGGGAACCGGTCGACGGGGGGTCCGACCGGTCGTCCCCTATGTGGACCGGTCCGCCTTTTCAAAAAATCAATACAGAGAAGTTTGCAAATTCGAACCAAACTTCAGACACTGGTCGCCCTATAGGCCGACCGATCGACGACACCGGTCGCCTTATAGGGGGACCGGTCGACCTCACTATTTTCAGCAAACATGGAGTTCTCTGTTTTGCACAACTTTCAGGTATGGGTTGTCCTATAGGGCGACCGGTTGACCTCAAAACAGAGGAGTTGTCCAGTTTTTGTCGAAAATGAACTTCAAGAAATACTCCGAAAAAATAGTAAAAATATTTTAGACCGATCGGGAGTATTCGGACAACATTTCAAAATATTGTTTTAGTATAAAAACACATTAACACAAAATCATCAAAAGTATTGTCCAATTTTGTGTCGAAAATAAACTTTAAGAAATACTCCAAAAATTTAGTAAAAATATTTTTAATCATTTAGGAGTATTTGGACAACATTTAAAAACATTATTTTAGTGTAAAAACAAAATCATCAAAATCATGATAAAAATATTTATCTAACAAATCCATCCTCTCGCCCAACAGGATTTTCCTCACACCCGTCTGCTCCGTGGAAGCCTTCCAGTGCACTCCACTTCCAGTAATCCTTTGAGGTCACCAGATGATACAAGCTCCAAAACTTGTCTCTCACCCTTAGAACCCTTCCGCCACATGTGACTTTCAGGACTCCACTTCCAATTGAATATCGCATCTATTGGAATCTACTTGGATCAAGGAAATTAGATTAATCCGTATCTTTGGGACATAGGCCACACCACCCAAAGTACGATCCACTCCATCACCTATTTTGATTACCACCACTCCAATCTCATGATTTCAGAAGTAGAACCATCACCCGAGGACAAAGTTCCTGCCCTCTCTAATTGAAGTAAATCAAAATAATCACTTCAGGAGTACACATGCATTATGCATCCCGAATCTAAAAATCCATCAATCTCGAGAATAAGTATCAATCCTTGTAGAGACTGTGAGATATCTCCAACTTCCGCAACTATCACCGCATCACCACCGCCACCATCATTGGCATCATCCTTCTTTCTCCGAGGACAATTCCTTTTAATGTGACTCTTCTTGTGATAACGATAACATACAATACCCTTTCCCTGGTCATTGAATCTGACCTGCTGGTCACAGATCCACCACCAGATTTTCTCCCGTTTTCGATTCATTTCCCTAGCAACCAAAGCATATTCGTGTCTCTCCTCCTGGTTTGCAATTTTTTTATGGGACAACAATGATGCTTTTATATATGCTCCAAGTCCAATGTGTCTTTCCTGTAAAACAACGTTGTCACTAGACTATCATATGAATTCACGATAGAGGCAATAAGTAAAAGGGCTTTATTCATCTTCCTCAATTTGTACACCAACTTTTCCTAGCTGATCCAGATTTGCCCATTGTGCACATTTCATATCTGCCAATTTTTTCCTCATTTCCCTTCAACGCCATTGCCAAGCCCTGTTGAACTAGGAGATCCTCCACCCTTTGTTACCAAGAAGCAAAATCCCTTTTGTCGTCAAATTGTTGCACCTTGAATGGATTTGTCACTACCACAATGTCCAACTCGAAAAAATTCAAATATCCATTTTCTACCTTACCCAAGTTACCAAATAGCTCTAATACTACTTGTTGGGTACAACGGAGACGTGTCGACATCCGAGATTTGATTTATCCTAAATACCCGACAAATTACACCAACAAGATGATGGCAAAAATAAATGACATCGACAAAAAATAAATGCACACAGAGATTTTACGTGGTTCGGTAAAACCTGCCTACGTCCATGAGAGTTTCTGTTCTTTACTAATAAATAATTTTTCGGTACAAGAAAAATACATTCCTTGAGTTTTATGGACCAAACCCAAGAATAAAATACTCTCGTACAACCACTTTATTAGCTATCAAAGATCACTCTCCCCAAACCCTTTGTGTTAGCCGAGAGAAAAATACCTCAAGTGCTTCCCCGCACCTATCAAAAGTGTGCACACTCATTTCTTCTCCATACTCGGTTGGATGGCAGAGAAAAATTGACTTTATTGCTTTAAAAGTAAAATTACAACTTACAATTTACAACTTTAGTAAAAATAATTTAAGTTACAAGCTATAAATGAAAAATTCTAAGATATTACAATTCCAAAGTACAATTTAAAAATAATATAATAAGTTACTATAATTTCGTATAAAATTTAAATTACAAAGTACAAACCACAAAGAAGAAAAAACAGAAAAAAATGGGTTTGAGTTTTATTTTAATATTCTAAGTTAAAAAAATTAAATTTAACTTTGAATATTAAAATAAAATTGTCTACGTATCTTCATATAGTAATCAAAATCCTATGTAGTTCTCTTATCTTTTATTTACCTTAGGGAAGGTGACGACGTGATTCTTCAATCAATTTGTGACTCATTGCTTGATCCGGTATCAATAAGTATCGGTTTTTTCGGAATTATCAAAATTGGTGACTTGATCACATACCTCGGCTTTTGTCCAATCGTGGAGCAATACTTGAGCCTATAGATTTTCTACTGTTAATCTAGATCGTCTAACATTTCCTTCGCAATTAATGATACTATAGGAAAAGAGGAAGACATTTTTGACCACCACTTTAACATATCGAACTTTGACTTCCCTACTACAAATTCAGTATAATCAAAAGGAGATATTAAATATGTATCAAGTTCAAGATAAGGGGTTATGTCTCCTCTCGAACGTTTTAGTATCCCCGCGTCATAAAACTGCTCTAATGGTGCAAATACCGCCGCCTCATTAAAAATACCAATATCACTAGTATTTTCAACATCATCACAAGGCGTAGAAATAGTATAACTAGATGAGCTTCTAAAACTATCGTCATATTTTATTGAATATTCTCTAGAAATTTCATATAAACATTGTTTAGCATTAGCTACTACTACGCTTGGAATGGGATTGTCATGTTCTTTAATAGGAAACAAAGCATCATAATAAATTCCTAACAATTCTTCTAAACCATCATAATATTTTTGCAATTAAAAATACATTAGAAATCTAAGTGAAATATTTTAACCATTTTAATCTCATTGAACAATAGTTTGTCCTAAACGTTCACAAGACATGAGAGATCTAAAAAGTAGTGCAATTTTAACACTATGATCTACAACTAAAATTGATGTAGGATAATAAATATCGGATAATTCTTCGGTGACATCTTTTAAAACCTCTAAAAGTTGACATAAATTAGAGCATGCATCCCATTGATTCGAAAATAAAACTATGCCACATTGTTGTTCGACAAAAATTGAACATAAAGTTTCTCTATATTGGTAACTATAGAGAAAAAATTGGTAACTATCATTTATCATTTTATATGTAGAATTCCAATGAGTTGGGACATCGGGCGAGAATATTTTTGGGTATAAACCATGATTTTTACAATATCTAGCCCATTTTGCCGATGGTCACACAATCTTGGCCGTTGATCATCAACGGTCAAACAATCTTGACCGTTAATTTTTTTCAAAATTTAAATTTAAAAAAAAATACAAAAATCGCCGGTTTTCGGTTAAAATCGGCTGCCAACGATCACTGCCAATGGTCAGTTTTCAAATGTGGAACCGTAACCTAACCTTATAAATTCGATTTTCGGTTTCGGTTCAAACCGAAACCATGGTCAACGATTTTTCGAACTGTTGACCCAGTTCAAAACCACGGTTTACCAGTTCGGTTCGAACCTTTGAACACATCTACTTGGATGTACTTTTTTTTAACCCTTTAATTGGATAATATTATCTAAATGAATCTCATCAAGCTCCTAAGGCTAAAAACAAATGAAAACCCACCAATTTGCTTAGAAATACCCGAAATCGTATTATTGAAGAATATGCAAGGGGAGCACTATTAACACCCCCAAAACCTATCAATACACCACTTCCTCTTAATACACCCCCACCTATTTTTTAAAAATAATCTTTTTACTTAATACATCCCCAACATTCCCCATTTTACCCTTTCCCCAATTAAACCCTAATTCATTCCCAAAACATAAACCCACCCAACACATGATACACACGCCATTGCTTCTGCATGGAGAAGAAAAACACCGAACATATAATTGCTTTAATTAGGTTTTTTAGTTTTCTGATAAATTTTCTGAGAGACGCTTTTCTTCATGCTGTTGGATTATAGATTACTTGATGTGGAAAATTGCTACATATTGATGAATGATTTCAGGTTATTGATGCGTAATTACTTCTAACTGATTCTTATTTTATGAAATTGTGACTTCTTAGTGGGATTAGAACAAGGATATCAAAATTAGAATATTTTTTCCCAAATGCTATTGTGAGGCATCAATCAACAAGGATTCAATCATATAGTGGGAAAGAAGAGAGAAAGAGGGAAAATGAGGGGGAGAAAGAAGAAGAATTTGGGTGCATGTTGGAGAATAAGATTGTGAAGTTTAAAAAAGACGGGCTTGGAATATTTAGAGATTTGTTATGTATAATTAAAATTTTGGTAGATAATAAGGGTGTTTTAGTCTTTTCAATTGATGACATTTTTTAATTAAAAGGAGTGGTGTATTGATAGGTATTGGGGGTGTTAATAGCGTCCCCCAATATGCAATTTATTAATTATAAACTTTCTAGTTATCTGAATTACCTCTTTGTTTTAAATCTATCTTGATTGTTAGAGGTGTTCACACACCTAACACTTATTTGTTGATCCAGTGAGCAATTTGGATTTACAAAAATATCATTAATCGAAGTCATGGCGGAGCCAGGACACTTTAACAAGGTGGGAAAATACACAAAAATGAGATAGATCGGATAAAAAATCCAAGAAAAAACAACACAAATTATAACTATATTATTTTTTGAAATCTCAAAAAAAAATTAAAAAAAAAAAAGAAGGGCTGGGCCAATTGATATTTCAAAGTGATACCCAACACTCCATGGAATTGCTTCTAATTAATATTAAAGTACATAATTGGTCTTCTGGATCGTTGTGAAAACATATATCACTATAAGAATTTCGCTGAGAGACAACGAAATCATGGATGGTGTTGTAATTTTAGACGACGACTTCGACAACAATTTATATGTGTTGTTTTTCACGTTTAACACAACAGTCTTTGACAATGGTTTTTAACCGTTGTCTTAATGAAGAATTATTCTGCACAGGAAATGATCATAACTAAAACCAATTCTTCGTCTCCAAAACCATCAAAAATAAATCACGCATGGCGCAAATGAAACCACTAAGCAACTTCGACTACGGCAATAACAATTGAACATCAATTTTCACAGACTAACTACTCTCTGATCGTCCCATGATCAGGCGATTGAGAAGAAAATGGACTTGTAGCAGGGGGCGTTTGAGGCCGAAAATCGGGAAGTGGAGAAGGAGATGGACCACTTGAATCCATGGAGTAGTTTTGGTGATCTACGATCACACTAACCTTCTGTCCTAAATCACAATAGTTTGAGACGTTGCATATGAAATAGAACACCCCTTTTCTGGACAATGCGAAAATGGCAGGACCATCCATGAATGCCTTGAACGCTTGATTTCCGGTGCAACTATCGAACTCTCCTCTCGACACTTGGATCACGTCGTAGAGTCCTGAATCGAAGTCGAAATCTGCAATGACGGCCGATTTATATTAATTTGTTAAAGAAAAAAAAAAGCAATTGAAAGAAAATTAAGAAAAGAGGAGTGTGAGAAAAGGAAGAAAGATTTACAGAGGGTATCTCCAATATGAAAAGAATTAGAGGAGGACCAATTGGTGTAGAAATCATTAGTTGGAGGAATGGACCAGATTGAATCTCCGACTATGTGCTGCAAACCATATGAACCACTTGATAATTCCAGTAGCAGTATTAATGGTAAAATCCCACCATTTGCCATTGCTTTCTGTGTGTGTGTTGAGAGGGATAACGAGACGAGAGATAGAAACTGTGAGTAACGGCTGCATTTCTTTATTTTCCGAAGAAACCAAAGGGGTGGTTATCAAGGTGGATCAATTTCCACGGTGCCACTCAAACTTGTTCTAATTGACAACTTTACCCTTAACTTGTTAATAAAGGTCAAAAGGAAAATTATTATTTTTTGGTTTCGGGGGTTGGGGGGAGGAACAGGTGACGACACTCCCCCATGGGCGTAGCCAGCCCGCATGGTTACCTTCAGCCCATAATTTTTTCCCATAGCTCAACTATTTTTTCATCTTAAAAAATAAATATAATTTTTTTTTCATAGAAAAAACGGGACAAAAAACTTGTCTATGCCCTTGCACTCCACGTTTCTTTATTTTAGATAACCCAGATATCCGGGTGTGCCCAACACCCGACTAATCTTGGACCTGCCAGGCCCCTTGGCCCAGTAGGAGGTGAATCGCGGGATGTGAACGAGTAGTCAGGGTGGAACCAAGATCTAACTACCCCCGCCAAATTGACCCCTGACTAAAGCGTAACGGGGCTGCTTCAGTTGGGAATCAAAACTCACGCAGAAGGACAACAATGGTATATCTAGCCCTCTTACCACTTGGCTATGCCCGGGGGGAGGGGGGCGACTCTCCCCATTTCTATTGATGGATGACATCAATTGACAGTTGTGTACATGATTTATAATCCAACGGATAATTCTTTTTCCTTTTTTTTTCTGATAACGGAAAACCCATATAATCATTATCCTTTGGCTGGCTAAACTTTCGGGCTCCCGTCATGTTTATACACATTGTATTTGCACAGTTCACAGGAATATACGATGAAATATTAGATGACATATATGATCTTCAAGTGATTTCGTGTCCTTGTGAAGAATATTAATCTATAGTTGAATTTTCTGGACAGAGGGATATTGAGCCATACACCGATTTTATTTCTCGTAATTTCATTGCAATATTGCGGTACCAAAAAATCGATTTGTTTTGATACAGTTTTATCAGACGAACACGCCTATCATTAATTAGGCTGGTACTTGAAATGTCTAGAAATACCGAGTAGCATTCAGAATACAATTCATAGCTAGCAAGACCATAGCAAGTTGGCCTTCATCAATGAAAACACAACAATTTGATTCAAGGTGAAATATCTCCCCAGTTTTCATTTTCATCATCCAAATTTACCCTATTGAAATTACAAACATCGTCATGTTTGCTCGTTTCCTCATCGGTATCTAGGTGACGTCAATCTGAATCGTGTCTTCGCTTTTCCTTGTCTTTCCTGTGCTTCCTCTTGTCATCTGAATCGCGAGAGCGTCGCTTCTCGCGTTTTTCGTGCTTGTCCCGTCTCTTCTCCTCACGCTTCCTTTTCTTTCTGGTACTTTCATCGTCCGATTCTTCTTCGTCATTCCTTGCAGATGATGTCGGCATGTTTGCATTCATATTTTCAACTGATTCAGTCTTCAGACCAGTAGGCAAATTTGATTCCTCCAAAGAACGAGGACCTCTGCACAGGTGCCAAAAAGCTATCACGAAATAGGACTACATCATCATGTTCTCTTCATTTTTTATTTTAGTTCTTATTTATTCAGAGGGGGGTTTAAATTTAAATGAGTTTTTATTGTTATAAAACAAATAGAGATAATTACAAAAACTACCCTTTAGGTTTGGGTTAATTACAAAAACCTAGAGACGTTTGAAAATTACAAAACAACCCAAGTGTAAAGGAGTAATTGAAATATTTTTACAAATATAAGGGGGGTGTTTGATATGATTGTGTTTACAAAGGGGGCAAAATGTAATACAACAAACCTCACGGGGTTTTCTGTAATTTTCAAAAACTTGTGGTTTTTTTGTGATTAACCAAACCTCAAGGGTAGTTTATGTAATTATCTCAAACACACACACACACACACACACACACACATATATAGGGAAATATTGCAGCAAACCTGAAACCATTCTCCCAATTAACACCACACCCCCTCAATTCGGAGACCGACTATAGCATTGTCATGTTACTTTTCAGAGAATTTGGAAATAAACTAGGCTTAAATTACAAAAACTACCCGACTTTTAGTCCGTTTACAAAAAGATCCAGCTATCTTTCAAAATTACAAATACTCCCTTAAGGTAGGTTTGTATTACTTAACTAATACTCCCCTCCTGAGGGTGAGACTTGTTTTTATAAAATAAAAACAAATCTCAAGGGGATATTTGTAATTCTGAGAGGTAGCTGGGTTTTGTTTTGTGATTAGACTGAACTTCAAGGGTCTTTACCGTCTTTTTTGTAATTAACCCATAAACTAGCAACAAAATTTCACCCAGTAGTTCTCAATTCCTACCTTGCAAAACCAAGACCATGAACCTCAGCCGCTTCAGCATGGCCAGCTCCCAAGTCTTCAGCAGTCGAACCACGCTTCACAAGTTCAGCAAATTCATGTTTATCAAGTCGATTACCTTGAGATTTGGCAGCACGTTTTGGAGCTAAACCCAGAGCCTCCCTCATTGCCTGCTCCTCTTCCTCCTTGATTCTTCTTATCTCTTCTTTCATGGCCGCCTCCGCATTCGAGTCAGATTTTTTATCACGAGTATACCAATGGAGGTCTTTTCCTGCAAGAATGAGGTATAGAATATAAAATCATTAGAGCACAGGAGGATATGGCCCGTACACGTAATCAAATTGAACGAAAATAAGAAGTGAAAAAATCCAGATTCTCGGAATGTCCACAAATAGATCTCATTTGAAGTATTTGAATGAAATAACATCATGGAACCTATAAAATACTAGTAATCCAATTTTATAATTAACATGGCCAAAACTAAAGGAGTTTGTTGAGACCTTGCAAAGAAAGTTGAGCACTTCCTAAAGGAACTTACAAGATTCTAACATCTTAGTTCGGGGAAGTTACAAGCTTCTCTCATAAAAATATCACCAAACCAAACAATTTAAAACATCTTATACACTCTTTCAAACATATTATAAGATAGTTCAAGGACCTTATAAGCTTACCCAAACACCTTCTAAAGCCATAACTACAGGAAACATCTTTCATCTCACAAATTGTCATAATAGTCATGCAAGCGGCATCCATTATTCATGCCAGTTCTCACAGATCTAACCACATCATAGTAGCTATAATTCATATATACCCCCAACTAGTACTTAACCAGTTAACCATTATAGTTTAATTATGTTGATAAAAAAGAGCATGTTCACAACAATATACCAAAAAGAATGACACAGCCAACCACATTTTTATCAGACAAAATTTGAGTAAACAACATCTATCTCGATTTCAAGCAGAGTTCCATAATACAAAGTTCCATTGACTAGGATATAGGAAAAATTCATCTTTTGAGATACTTTCTCTAATGTTTAGACAAAAAAGGAAAAACTGAAAATAAATTGCAATGGATAGTTTCAATCATTATTAATAGTAGATTTTCTGCATGTTTAGCTTGGAAGCTGTTCGAGTGATTTATTTTGATTTTCTGCACATTCTTATCAATGAACCACTCGTAATTAGCATCAATACCTCATAGGATTGATAGTTCAAATAGCTTGTAAGCATCAGTAAAGGGTGGTGCTATTCACACCCCCAAAATTGATGAACACACCCACTTACTAAATACACCCCCGCCCACTTTTTAAAATATAACATAATTATGAAATACGCCCCCCATAATTTCCAATTTTACCCTTGCACAAAAAGCCCTAGGTGGCATGATGGCACGATGGTTTTCTGCCATCATGCAACATAACACGATGGCATGATGAATTTTTGGCCATCATGCCACATGGCAGGATGGCACAATGGATTTTTTGCCAGTGTATGATGTGCCAAGTGTCGCACTGCTACTATCCGACAATATTTTTCAACCTGAAAATTTGAGAAATAACATATTTTATGCTATAAACTAAGAATATACATTCATTATTTGGGGATATGAATACATTATTGTCCATATCTGCAACAATTTAGGTGTTGGAAAAATTTAGGGTTTATAGAAAAAAAGTTCAACTTTGTTCAAGAAGAAGAATGTGGGTGAATGATGTGGGTGTATTTAGAACTTCTTTAAGTAAGGGTAATATAGACTTTTAAGTGAATGCCATTTTTGCAATTATATGGAGGTGGGTCTATTCATCAATTTTGGGGGTGCGAATAGCGTCATCCATCAGTAAATTGCAATATTAGTAATTCAATTATCATTCATGGATTATTTTTTTCCTGGCCAGTTCCAGTTGAAATGGTCAGTAGTTTCCCAGGGAAACGGTTTAGAAGCAACGTTCAGAGGTAAAGAAAGGTAAGCCAGCAAAAATAAATAAATTATATACAATATAATAGTCAATACGATGTCAAATGGTCAGAACCAGGAATATGTAAGGTAGAAAAGAAAGATAACTGAGAGCTGATCACTGGGTATTGGTATCAGCTTATTAAATAAACCAAAGGCCTATTCTCCAACACCTAAATTTGTCAAGCAATGATCTTACATAAAAATTGCTAAGCACAAAAACACAGTAAGAGATACACATAACACACCCACACACACATTGAGATAGATAAACATAGAGACTTTACCTTTCTGCCATCTTCCAACAGGTGCCTTGATACTGTGACCTAAGTAATTTTCTCGATGCTTATCAACTTTGACATCATCCCAGCTAAATTCTGTTAAGGGGAAAAAAAGGATGAATATCTTTGTTTAGATAGTTCATAATAGATGCATTGATATTTCGAACGCTGGGGCAACACATAGAATGATGGAGACAAGCTAGAAAATAAAAGGGTACAGGTCAAAAGATATTGATAAGCAGATAATCAAATTACCACCTTACACAATCTCATGCTTATTGTTAATGATTACAAGTGCTAATCATTTTCGCCACACAATATTCCTAGAACTCAATTCAACCCTACTTACAAACAATTACATAAACCTATGAATATGAAGATAAAGACAGATAATGCAAAAGAACAAGAAATTACTCCTTCACACCTGATGAAGTAAAATTCTATTGCTTCCCTATCGTTGTTTCGAAACTAACATTCTGAATTCAGAATATGTGGAAAATCACCTTAAGAAGACAACCCACCTGTTTTTTACATCGTCAAATTTTAAAATCTACACAGGTGCACAAGTACAAATTTTTATCTACTCACTTCTGTTAAATTTCCATTCTAAAGTACTTCTACGAATGCGTAATAGAGAAACTTGATTTTGTCAAACATGGATGTGAAATCATCTAATAAAGATAACAAATAATATCAAAACGCTTGCACATGGATGCATATAACTTTCTTTAAAAAGACATAAAACATAAACGGCCCTACATTATACGGATCAAAACAGAGACTGTAACGAAGGGTTGATAATGAGTTATAGATGCAGTTAAGGATAAAATAGCTTTTCCAACCACTTGAATGCTAAAACCCCATAAATACAACTAAAATGTAGGAATAAGTTTGATCACAAAAAGGTACCAAAATTTGTAAAGCAAAAATGTAAACATGTCCATAATACCTTCTTGAAAATAGAGGCAGCAAAATACAGTCACTGACCCAAACTTGTATTTAAACTCATTTTTCAATACACTGACCCATGATATCTGATATTTTTATACAAATTTTTCTTCTAATTCCACTCCAGATTTCATCACTAATAAGTAATAACTAATAACTCTTACTCTAATTACCAAAATGGAGTGTACAAGAAACGACATCTCCTCCCAACAAGGGGCAGCAGCTCAATATTGTTCTGGGTAGTCCTTTTTTTCTTTTTTCCATTTTGCAATATTCAATTGAGCAAAGTTGCAATTAAGCTTCTTGATGCCTAAAACTACTTTCAGCATACGATCATATCAAATTTGCCCAATTTTCACTATCAAGGGCAAGTACGAAACAATTACACGAAATCCTTAATAGCTACAAGTTACAGATATAAACTTACATGAAATTGAAAATAGTAAAAGATTAAAGGGAAAGGGAAAAAGATAATCATACAACTTTCCAGAAAAATTACACAACTAAAAACACATGAGCTACTAATTAAAGAACAAATTTGAAATTTCTTAGAGAGAGGGCTTACGATCGCGGCCACCACGAACTCCACCTCTTGTCGGATGATACATACCGTCTTCTTTCTATGAACTTTAGTATTTTTCAGGGTACTTTTCTGCGTATATCGATCTGCAGGCAGAAGCGGAGGAGCTCGTATCTCCTTGGATAAAAAAGGAATTGGGGGGTGGGTGGGGGTGGGGGCGATTGAGCAAGCTTATTAAAGATCTTAATCTCCTATATATTTTGAGATCTTTAGACCATCTCCAACCCATTGCACCAAATTTGGTGTAAAAACTACACCAAATTTAGTGTTTTGGTGTAATTTTTCAAAAAGATCTCCAACCCATTACACCAAATCTTACACTAAATGAATATTTTATTCTTTCTTTTTCATTTTCTAGTAACCAAATTTATTTATTTATACAATTATTTCATTTAATTAAAGTTTATTATTGTTAATATAATTAACTAAAAACTTATATTTTATTAATATTACATTAATTAATTATATTACAAAAATAAATATTAAATTAATATTAGTATCCCTTTAAATGTAATTATAATTATTTGTTATTTATTATTATTTATAGCAAATGTAATTAATTATTAAAACCAAGTTATATAAATTAATTATATATAAAATGAGGATACAATTGGAATTTAAACTTGAAGTAGAAGAGAATTGGAGGGCAAATAGGAGATATTGTATTACACCAAATTTGGTGTAAATGAATAGTGTTACACCAAATTTGGTGTAATACTATTCACTACACCAAATTTGGTGTAAGGTTTAGAGTTGGGTTAGAGGGAGTTTTTTGCATATTTGGTGTGATAGTGTGGGATTTGAAGTTGGGTTGGAGTTGCTCTTAGAGACCCGTTAGTTGTTGTGGTGGTGGTTGTTTTTTTTTTTAATGAGCTCAGTTGGTTAAATGCCATATTGGAAAAAAATTATTTATTTAATACATACGAGTATATTATAAATATTTTTTAAAAATTATTTATTTAATACATACGAGTATATTATGAATATTTTTTAAAAATTACAGTGAGAAATTCGGCATAAAATATCAAAATATTTAATACAGGCAAGCTTATTAAAGATCTTATAATCTCTTATATTTTGAAATCTTTAGAGCATCACCAATGGAGCTTTTTTGAGAGCTTTTTTGGATAAAAAAAAGCTATGGAAAAAACCTCATCCCATTGTGAGGAGGAGGTTTGAGCTTTTTACAAAACTTGGGTTTGTAGGTAAGAACCCAGGTTTTTTCAATATAATAATTAAAAAAAAAAACAAAAGCTGATGGACGTGACCCACATTATCAGACATCATCTCTCTTTTATTGGTGGTCCACTGGTCCATGTGTTTTTCTTTTGCTTCCTATTTGGTCAATTTTTTCCTCCTTTTTTTTTGTTTCTTCTTGGTTTGTAGCCGCAGTTGCTTTGTTCTATTTTTTTCTTTTTTTATTTATCTTCAAAAAATTATTTAACATATATAAATATAATATCTATCTAAAAAAATTGAAATTAGACGAACAAAGTCCACACTAATGTATATTAAATAATGGATATTAAACTTAAACACTAATAATATTAATTTTTTTTGCACAGTAAATAATATTAATTTTGTTTCTATATAATTTTAAATACAATAATCTATATACACATATAGATATTAAATAATAAAAATATATAAATTAATGGTGGGACCTATTTAAAGGTTGTTGGAGATTTTTTATTGAGATGTAATTTGAGTGTGGGGCCTATAAAAAAGTTGTTAGTAGGTTTTTTGATTGTGGAGAAAAGAGTGAGGTTTTTTGCTTTTGATGTGGCAGTGATGTGGCAGCATGGGATCCACAAAAAAGCAAGTTTGTGGTATTTATCACTGGTGATGCCCTTAGAACCTCGTTAGGTTTTTGTTTTTAAGATGAGCTCCATTGGTTAAATACCATATTGGAAAAAAATCACTTATTTAATACATACGAGTATATTATGAATATTTTTTTAAAAACTACAGTGAGAAATTCGGCATAAAATATGAAAATATTTAATATACGAAGTCATAGACATACGAGTATAATATCAATATAAAATAATTACTTGAATCAATAATACCCCTTATTTTGATATTATTTTTATATGGATTGTATTTTATATTTATGTTTATTATATAAAATTAATTTAAGGTACTTTATTAATTAACTTAGAATTATAATACAAATTACAATAATTATTTAACAATTGTTAGTATATTTTTAAATTAATTGTATTTGTACTTAGATTACGTAAAACTTAATATATAATTTTTATATTATATTAAATTACAACTTAACACAAATCCAAGATAATTATGTAATAATAAATAGTATATTTATATATTATTAATATTCTTATTTGTTATTTTTATTTTTAATTTATACTTATAAATAAATTTGAAGGATTTTTTATTTATTTAAATATTATAAAAATATAAAAAAAAAAGTAGTATTCGCCAAGTATTATATGGATAAATATATTATGGGTAGAATACGCGTTTTAACTAACACGGCTTTCGAGTATTATAGTGTAAAGTGCAACCACTTTCAAAGTTTAAGGGCAAATTATGAAGTCTAAAATTTAGGAGGTAAAGTGTGAAATCTAGAATAGTTTGGGGACTTAAAATCCTTTTTCTTTTAAGAGGTAATGTTGGGATTTTAAATCTTTATAGGGTAAAGTGTAATGTTTTTCAAAGTTTAGAGGATATAGTATAAGGTTTTAAAGTTTAGGGGGTAAAGTGCGAAATACTTAATAGTTGGGGGTTAGTTAAATGTTTTTAACCCAACAAGTAAATATAATTATATCTAGGGGTACTATGAGTTTATCGCTCAAGTGATATTACTCACCCTTTCTAAAAGTGTTGATCAGAGTTTGAACCCAATGAACCCGGTATCTTTCAATTTTTCTTTAAAATTTATTCGCCTCTCTAAAGCTAGTACTTCCAACTTATTAAAAAAATAAGTATATATGCTCTAATTAAAATAATTCAAATCGGGTCACGACTGCATCGTCCGGGCAAGCTTGAGTCTATACCCGGTTTTCTATGAACCGGTACCAACTCCACCTTCATCCACAAACGGACACGAATCCATTCCATTTTCTATACTTTAAATAGAAAATTACATGGAAATGACCTGAACACTCTTGAAGAAGTAAGTAAATGGCGATGAGATCTGTCGTTTCTCGCAGTGGACTGTGTCGTTTAATGGAAGGCAACCGGCGATCCTCGGCTTCGAGCCGTCGCTATTTCAGCGATGATAAAGGTCGTGTACTCAGTGAAGAAGAGCGTGCTAAGGAAACTGTCTATATTCAGGTTATTATGTTTTAGTCCAGTAGTTTTTATTTTTAATTTTTGGTCGTGGATATTGATATTCCTTTTGTTGGGGGTGAAGAAAATGGAGAGGGAAAGGATGGAGAAGCTGAAGAAGAAGGCGGAGCAAGAGAAAGCTGAAAAGGATAAATCTGACAAGGTAAATATTTCATTAATTTGTTTATTATGCGATTGCTTATATTAAAATTTTCTATTTTAGTTGAATGTCATTTTTGGTTTGCTTTTATTTCTAAATCATTGCTTTATTGGTTGTGTGAAATGGAAGAAAGCGGTTCATTTTCTATAGCCAAAATTGTGATTCTGAGAAAAATCTTTGGAAAAGAGCTTAAAGGATGAAACTAATTGCAGTGCTACTAATTGATTGGTGACTGTTGGGGTTCCTGAAGAAAGAATCGCGATATTACCACTTATAGAATAAAGATAATACATTTTCTTTTGCGTGACAATGATCTGAAATCATATATTGCATTTTTGGACGGAAGAATTTGGATTTGAGGACATGATTTGTGGAAAGGATTTCAAATGACTCCATATAACATCGTTATGAAATCCACCAGGGTACGTACTTAAAAAAAATAAATAAAAACAACCAAGATGACTTAAAAAATAAATAGTTCAAAATATGAGCTACGGATTTGAAATCCATAGACTTTTGAGTACCCAAAGATGTTGAATGAATTTGTTATTTTGGATTCGAAATCCTTAGTTTCAAATGCTTCCATCCAAATGCAACCTTAGGAAATCTTGTTTATGATCTGTTCTGCAAAAGTGCATACCATGTGAATTTATTGCATCATTCTATTCTTATGTTAGAAAGCTAGGAATTGGCTTCCTATTTGTTCATCCTTCTGAATCCTATCGCTCATGGCATGTTGTGTGTTGACTTGAATCCACTTGAATCTAAATTTTAGAATTTGTTGGTTATATTCCAGCTCCACTTTTCTTTAAGTTTCATTGTGTTTTCTTTTATTTCAATATCATCTATTTTTCTTGTATTTTTCCTTTTACCAGAAGGCTGACGAAGATGCTCACAAGAGCTGAAGTGAGTTGTCTGCAAATGGATGATATGCGAACTTCTGTTTTCTAGCCTACTGAGCAAAATAAATGTAACTCACTTGTGTGCAACTCTTGTTTAAACTTTGATCTTTGTATAGAGTTTGGTGATTTTCAAGTGGTTCTACTCTAGCCTCTAGGTTTGCTTTCACGAAAGCTATTGTGAATGAATAAAAGCTTTCCCTTTTCTTGAGATGGTTCATTGTGTTTGTCACCACATCTAATTTCACATGGTAAAATATGTTCAGGCCTTTTTTAGAATAAGATTAAAGATAAAGTTCAATGTGAATGTTGATCTAACACCCCAGTAGTGATTTTGTAGCAGTAAGGTTCTCAAGGTTCGGTGCTAGTCAATGCATTTCATCCTCGTTTGTTTGGTTTTGTTTCCAAAGATGAATTTTCAATTTCCAACACTTTCAATGAGCTTGAGTTTTGTATCAGATTCTGTGAATGTGTTTTTTTTTTTTTTTTTTGTATTGGGTTTCGTGTGAATATGGTGACATGTAGCTGTTGGAGAACATTTTCGTTTTCTAATTCTTGACGGAAGTTTGTATTATGGAGGAGAGGTGTAGGTGCCTTGAAATAGACATATTCGGATACTTATGTTTTTATCGTAACAAGAATGCAATGTGTAGCACACAAGCACAATGATGGCCTTACTATTAAGATTGACATTTGACAATAACTAGAACCACCATGTGACAAATGTATGCTGGATAAACTATCATTGTGATGTCCTCGCCCTTATTTCTACCAAGTGATGAACTAAACTGTCAATATAACAGCTATTTCTACTCTTATCCCCAAACAACCCTTTCATTTTTCTTGCATTCTCTCTCACTATTCTGCCCTCTTCGCTAACCATCGCCAATCTCACGGACTCAGCGACCGAACCACACGTGAACGATCCGTCTTCCTCGTTTCTTGCTATTTCCACTCCAACTTTCTTCTCTTGCAAAATCCTAGCATTCAGCCCCTGATCATTCATCACAGGGAACAATATCAAAACTCGTCCGAAACCGAGCCCTTCCGTCACAGAATTCCACCCGCAGTGCGTCAAAAACCCCCCAACTGCTGGATGACTAAGTATTTCAACCTGCGGGGCCCATTTCGTGTAAACCATTCCCCTGTCTCTAACTCTGTCACTGAATCCATCTGGAAGCATTTCAAAAAGATAGTTTCTGTTTAGTACCCAAAAGAAGGGCAACCCACATTGCTCTAAACCAAAGGCTAACTCATGAGCTTCTTTCTGTGACAATGTGGCTTCAGTTCCAAGTGCAACATAGATTACTGAGTTCTCTTTTTGCAAGTCTAACCATCCTTTGATGCTCAGCCACTCTGTGTTGCTGTCTAATTCATCATCATAATCATTGTCATCTTCCATTGGGAGAACACCAACTGGGATTACTGGTTTCTGGTAAAGTTTGTGAATGAGATCGAACCATTCTGGTTCAAACTCAACACAGGATCTGAAAATCACGATTTCGCTCCCGTGCATGGATAGGCCAAAGCGGATAGGATCGGATGTGCCTGAGTCATAGTCGTTACCATCGGGATCTATTTGCGAGTAACGAAACCGAGATTTTAGGCCAAACCGAATAATAATATGGGGATAATAAAAAAAAGTACCCTTGAGGTTTGACCTAATTACAAAAAAATCCAACGAACTTTCAAAATTACAAAAAGTATCCGTGAGGCTTGATTCAGTGTTAAAATTAAGGGGCTAACTGTGATTTTTTTGATAAATATGAGGGGGTTTGAAATGTCTTTTGCTTATGAAGGGAGTAAATGTTAGACAAATTAAAACCTCAGGGGTATTTTTGTAATTTTGAAATTTAGCTGGTTTTTTTTATGTAATTAGGTCAAGTATCAAGGGTACTTTTTGTAATTAACCCTAGAATGTGATGCAAAGACATTTTATCCGTGAGGTTTAGTGTAATTATGCAAAAATCCATTTATCGTTTAAATTACAAAAACACCCTTGAGATTTATGTTTGTTTTACAAATACCCCATCAATAGGTACAATTTGTAAAATCAGAAACATATGTCATGGGTATTTGTAGTTTTTAAATATAACTAGACTTTTTATGATTAGACTAAACCTTAAAGGTAGTATTTGTACTAAAACCCAGAATCTAAAGTCCCATGTGAAATTTAAACTAGATTTCATGAGTTGAGAGCAACACCTTTTTCCATGTTCTTGGCCAACTCATGACGTCGAAAAACCACGTTGGTCGGAAAAGGTATCCACTCGGGCACGACGGTGTAATCTTCGGCAGTGGACCTGCTATATTTTCCGCTCACCAGAAACGACGGCGGTCCTAAAAAGGCCATGAAAGCGGCCGTGAAAAGACTAAAAAAGGCCCTGGAGATGCCAATCTCTTTGGCGAGTTGGGGTAGCCAGTGAGTAGCATAGTCATAAACAATCCAATCAGGTTTAGGCATCATGTTCTCGAGAAAAGAACGTATCGATGGCTCTAGCGAATCGAGCGCCACTTTCAACAACGGTTGTTTGGTAACTGGTACGTCCATGGATGACTCTGCATGGGGCGGCAAGTGTTCGACGTCGGGCAAAGGAAAGGCGACGAGAGTGATGAGATGGGATAGATGTTGAGGTACTTTGACGGCTCTTTGGAGGTTTCTTGGAGTCGATATGAAGGAAATTCGATGCCCTTTTCGAGCTAAGTGTTCGGATAATCGGAAGAATGGGCGGAGATGGCCTATGGCTAGCCATGGGAACATCACTATGTGAAGAACCTTGCTACTTTGTTCTTCCATGGAGATGACAATGAAAAAAATTTGAAGTCAGAAGAGACTATATATAAAAATGTTGGAGCTTAGAACTTTGTTCATTATTTTGAACATATATTGTGCAGTAGTACTATATATTATCTTGATGTTGCCATTCCTAAAAGTTGTCTGACTTGTTGAGGGCCCTTAAGAGCAAGTTGCAATTTAGTTTTTTGTCTGTATTTCTTTCTTTGGTTGTGGCAATGTTAATCATTGATGTCATTCATGACAAGACGTGACTTGGTCGTATCCTTCGGTTGATCCCAAAGTGTTAGGGGGCTGAGATAGATTTTAATTCAACTTTTTATTGGAACTCCTTGTCTAAAACGAAAATATGTTAGTTATAAATTATTGGGATGGTTACAAATACTATTTATGAGGTTTAGTTTAATTACAAAAAACTAAAATTATTTTTTAAAATTACCAATAACCCCTTTTCAGTGTTACCAACAAACCCATGAGGTTTGTTTATTCCTAATCCTCTTGAGGATGTAATTTGTAAAATATAAACAAATGTCAGTTAGTATTTGTAATTTTGAAAGACTAGTATGGTTGTGTTAATTATAGTTTAATGGGTGAAAATATAGTTAAGACATGTTGAACTCCAGAACACATGCCAAGAACATAAATAAAATTATCATAGAACTAAATTTAATGGATAAAGAAACTAAATCGCAATATAACACCAGAAAAATTCTTCATGAACTCATGTTGTTTATCGGCTACTACATACAATTTACCGGTTGTACATTTTTTTTTTCACAAATTTTTGTTGAAATGAAGACATAAATATGCAATTGATGCTGCTTTTTAGGGCAAAACACTCAAGTCAACTGGGCTGACCAAAATCCTTTTCCCGAGAGGGAACTCTTCACGTCACTCCCCTTCCCGAAGGGGACATCTTGTCTTCTTCTCCTTGAGCTGATAAATCCCTCGATTGAGAACTTGCCTGTACACACACAAATGTTAAAGGGTCCCGAGGGTTGTCCCAGGGAGGCCCCTCCGGCGCTCAAGTCAGCACGGTGAACGAGAGAAATAACAATAAACGAATACTGTAAAATAATGTATAGGAGAATAATGAATTAATTTACTTACATATAATAGGAGGTACCTTTTTGTACATGCGAAATGGGACCCATAAGCCGTGTAGGAGAATTTGGCCAATGAGCCAGTCACGTAAGAGAAAACGGCCAATTAGGCCAAATCCGGACTCCTTTGGATCGGTTTAATTATAAAGAGTCCATTATACAATAATATGAAATAAACATATATAAAATGAATTATATATTTCATTAATAAAAATACCATTTTTGTCCCCAGCACCACCATTTATAATCAAAATAACAATCAATTATTCAAATCAAAAGAAGTGCCTTTTTGTTGTACCATCATATAAATGATTCAATCAGAATCCAAAAAATTAAATGGAAAGCTACAAATCTACTGGGTTTTCAACAGAAAATTGTAAATATTAAAAAATGTTACGCATTTGTGATTTTGGGGAGTGTTAAAATTTTAAAGTGGATCGTGAATTCAATTCACGACTCAAACTGAGTCGTTAATTCATTTCACGATTCAACGATTTTTTTTTTTAAAATATGAATCCCAGTCGTTGATTGAGTTCACGATTCAAATATTATTTAATTTTTTTTATTAAATTCTAATGAGTCGTTAATTCCAACGAATCCATCCGATTTTCCAGTCGTTGATTCAATTAATGACTGGATTCGACAATTTTAAAAAAACTGTTGTGTTGTAATTGAATAAAAATGAGTCCGTTAATAATCGTGAATTCAATTAACGTCTGGATTCGACAATTTTTAAAAAAAAGTGAATGTGTAGATAATTGAATAAAAATGACTAGATAATAGTACACATCAATATAATAAAGCTTAAACAAATAGTGTGTTAATACCCAACAATAAAAGATGATATAATCTATGTCTTGACAATTCACATTAATATAAAGCCAAAATCTAAACACTGAAACAATACACATTGAAAAGATGATACAATCTATGTCTTGACAATACATAAATACATTGCCAATATTACACATGACATACGAGTGGTGCATCACAATCGCTAACCTCGAATGCAATAGACGGTGTTATGGAATTCAGGGCGTCTAAATCCAACTTGATCATAATCATAATCTGAGAAATGCTGGAATAACATACCAACACCGGACTGTAGAAGTGATGTATATGATGTCCATGGTAGTCCACTAACTGGAGGCGTGAAAAAATATGAGTCGGTCTCTGAATGCCGAGAAACTTAATAATCTTCACCATACCCATGAGATAGACTGGCCACGTCTGAAAATAAAATCAAAATATCATGAATTCAATCAACAACTGAGATTCAGATTTAAAAAAAAAAAAGTTTGAGTCGTGGAATTAACACTCCCTAAAATTACCACAAATGTGTAACATTTTTTAGCATCTACAATTTTATGTTAAAAACCCCAAATCTACTTTAGAGAGATAAAATAAAAAAAAGGAGAAAAAGTTGGATGCGCTTTAGTTGTATTTCGTAGGTCCATATTGTAGGCTAATCCATTCCACCCAAGCACAATCCCTAAAATTTGGACCGAAATAGGAAAATTCTTAAATTTTAGATATCATCAATTGGACGTTTATACTAATTGAGCTCGACAAAAGTCACAAAGTCCAGCCCAATAATCAATGTAACACGCTACCATAAAGAACAAGGAGAAAGCCATTAAATGCACAAACAAATTGAAGTACATTCCAGTCACCACCAAATATAAAAAACCAACCTATTTTAACCCAACTTCAACTAGATATAAGTTCTCTGTTATTTACAACTAAAATCTGAGCATTGAAGTACTTCTAAGTTCTCAATCATACAACTCTCTAATCCCTCTCTCATCACCACTAAAATAAAATATAAAAGCAGCTTTACAAATTCACCTGTTAGTATTCAGGAAACCATTATATACACACAGAGAATATAGGTTTCTAACTAATTCATCATCTCGGCATGGGATAACCAAAGTCTTGGAAGCCTCCCTGATTGGGAAGACTTGTGGGTGCAGGCACAGGCACAGGTAAGTCGTCCGGGGGAGTCGTGATATCGTGAATGCTAGCCCGCTTTCTCTCCTTTTTTCCTGAATTACGACGGAGAAAATATTTTTGAGCATGACTAGCAACCTGTGTTGGAGTCCTTGTAACTACTACGTTCCTTGAAATACTTCTCCAATCACCTTTTCCGTATATACGGAGCCCATCTAAGAACAACCTGCAAAAAGAGAAGAAAATGTGCCGATGTAGGCAATTTGTATCACGGATTTATGCAGTAATATATCTACTACCTAAACAGAAAGATGTCTGCACTTCATTTCCCGTTTATCTATGACTATTGACAGGTTTATTAGGTAGGTCAGGTGCAAAAAGAGTTACTATATTTGCTTGCTCTACTTTAGGCTAGTAAGTTTAAGTCTATGAAGCACTAATACAAGTATCAGACACGTGTATGATGAGACAAAGGAACGCTATACGACATGCTTTGAAATTTTAAGGAAATAACTACGGCATATATATATATATATTATAGTAAATATAGATATAGTAAGTTCAATTTTTTTCAAAAAAAATCAATGTTTCAATCATTTTAAAAATATCCAAATCCCAAATGTGATAAGTATCAAAGCTATCAAAATTGTAACAAGTTTCAAAATCTAAAAATCCAAATAACATAAAAAGAACTAAACAAAGTCACTCCCAATTACAATCAAATAGGAACTATATTGTTTTCATCTCCACCATCGCCATCATAAATAAAAAATGTTCGAAATAAACTTGATTTGGTGCAAATTATATTGGACAACAGAAATATTTGCTAAAGTTAAAAATAAAATAAGGGTCCAATAAACTAAAGCCCAATAAGAACAAATTATAGAAAGATGGCTCTAAAAATATCTCAGAAAATATCTAAGATATTATTTGAAGAAAGTTTATACAAATTTCTAGAGAAGAATAATGTATTGTAGCCATTAAGATTAAATATTTCCTAGCCATTCGTTACTGTACCACCCAAGTATAAGCATATGTTGTCTTGTCCATTTTGTAACAATATCCGATTCATCTATCTTGCAAACTCCAGAACTCCAACACCCTTACCAATTATTTTTCCCCAAATGCCATATCTCTTTTTTAAGGTCACACCCTGACGATTTCTTTAGATGTATAAGCATTGTTATACTTCTTTAAATAAGTAAATAACTTGAGAAGAAGACTCCGGACTCACATATATGTACATTTAAGTATGGTTCCAGATTTCCACTACGTTATTCATTTTCCAACAATACTTCTTTAAATAACTTGAAAAGAAGACTCCGCACTTATGGTTCAGATTTTCACTATTGTGTTCATTTTCAATATCATCAGAGATATGGTGTTCATTTTCCAAAATCTTCGAAAGAAAATTCGGAAAAAAAGCAAGAAAGAAATATCAACAAACTATGTATTAATAATCCTTCAACAAACTATCAATGATCCTTATTAAATGAACTAATCCAGAAAAAGAACTTAGTATTGAAACCTAATCCGGAGAAGAAACTTAACTTAGTATAAGAAGAACAGAAAAAAACATTATGTGATGAGATTTTTTAATAACTCCAAATTATAAATAGATATATTTTTAAATATAACATATACGATGATTTTAATATGAAATCTATGCAATATTATACCTCCCAACAATAAAAAATTAGCTTAGCTTTGGTTTCAACAAAAAAAAAAAAGAAACAAAAAATGAATGATAAAAAAAAGCTACCTAACAAAATCAAAATCAAAATCAAAATCAACCGCATTTCATAGAAACATGCATGTCAACAAACGTCCAATTGCACAAAATCTAAACAGCCAATTGCACAAAATCTAAACAGAATTCTGATAAATTAAAAAGAAAAAAAAAAGAAAAAAACCTGTGTTCATCTTCTGTCCAAGGAGTGCCCTTTTTCCTTTCAACTTCAGAGTGCCGAGTTCGATTCCCACCCGATGACCCGAACGAGATCTGCGCCGACATCCTCGACCTAGGACGCTCATCCCACCCAACCGACTCATCTGAATAACACGGCAGCTCAACTCGGCCCGAGTCAATCTCGCCAATATCATACAACAAAGCCTCGTAATGTGCTTTCACCTCATCCGGAGATTTACCTGGAAGAAATTCAGCGATCCTCCGCCACCGGTCGTCTACTCCGTCCGGAAATTCCACCAAAGCTTTTTCGAATATTTTGTCCTCCTGCCTGCTCCATGATGCCGCGGTGGGATTCGGCATAAAATTAATACCATCGATACTGTACATATTTTCTATTAAATTTTGAAAGAGATAAAAGATGGATATAATTAATGGGTTTTTGAATGAAATCTGTTTTTTATGGTGGGGTTTCTGTTTGGGGAAAGAGTTTTTCGGGGGATTTGGGGAGGGATTGTAGGGGGACTATATAACAGAGAGATTCTTGGAAGCTTGCGACTTAGTGAGATGTTAAAAACTAGAAGGGAAAAAAGAAGCACGTTTTTAGTTTTAATTGGTGGAACTGGATATTCATCAACTGTTGTCACCTGGAAGCCAAGTTCATTTTGACTTCTTTAACAGAATATCTTATATCATATATCCCTCTTTGTTTTTTATTTTTGTTTTTGTTTTTCTTTTTTCACTATATTAGTTTCATGGGCTTATTTATTTGGGGTAAACTCAAGAATGACCTCTTTTTAAGTGTTTCGATTCTGTAACTACGCTTTTCCTTATTAAAAAAGGATTCAAATATACACCAAGTTCCCATTATACCCTTTATAATGAGAATAAGGAAATATGATTAATTCGTGCAGGATTTCACGATACGAACACTTTTCGCTTTCTATTTCATTTTCATTCGTGGCATTGTTACACCTACTTAGATTCGGTCTCCATACGGAGGTTTTAAAAAGATCATGTCGGGTTTCAGTAGATAAACTTAACAGTCATAAAATTTAAAAGATGTTTGATTCTATGTTATCGGTTCCAAACTAAGGTTTACAGTGAAAATGGAAATAGTCCATTACGACCATATCGGCCCAACAACATGCTTCCGTAAAATTAATAAATCCCTTAAAATTCATGTCTCTTTTGACCAAACAAAGACTGGGGTTAAGTGGTTCGCAACGCCACCGGTCGGAAGATTCTCGTCCCCGGATCGTTTGACAAACCTCCTGCTCAACCTCACCCCTCACGGAAGATGATCTCGCAAGTTATCCGACTCCTTGAGAAACCGCTCAAGACACGACCTTTGGTTCATTTCCTACTCCAAGCGTAAAAGTAATTCTTCAAATGGGATTGATCAATAGTACATTATGAACACATGTTGAACAAAATGGCCTTTATTTTATTAAGAACTTAAAGAAAAATTTATTACATCATGTCTCCTTTTGGGAAGAGAAAACTTGTTTAGCCTTATCATAAAGGCTATCACACTCTTGTACATAAAATTAAAAACTAAACTCTAAAACTGAAAACACTCTCTGAAATTCAAAACACTCAATAATATTATAGAAGAAATTTTATTGTAGAAGACTAAGGGAAATGTTCGATATCCTCAGCCTTCTTCAAACTCTGGTTTAAATAGATGTAAGTCCGGATTTCAATTTCGGACTTCAGCTCTTGTTGAAATGTAAGACGTCACTGCTTACATCAAACTCTTAAATTATTGATTGCTTCCACTTGCAACAATTAGTTGGCCTTTCCATTTCTTCACATGGATTGGCCCCATCTTGTCTGGTATCCGAAGTTCTTTATACAAACTTCCAAATCCTGCTGACTCGTCCTTTGTCTTGTAATACTTTGGACGGCATCTTTTATGGACCCACTTTCTCTTTTTTGTTGAGTAGGTTGTTACTTATGCGGAATCACATGTCTCACTAGCTTTGTTGGGGAATCTACTTTTTTTGGTGGTCCCAAACTTTGGATACTTACGTGATTTTTCTTCTCCGTCACGGTCTTCTCCGATCGACTTTTGGCGAATCCTTTGCCAAATTCCGGTTCCTTCGGTTTTGACATTCGGGACGGACCGAAGTTCCCAATGGCGATGTGAGCCATATTGCGATATTCCGTGAGTTTCTTTACTCCCCGGTAGCTTGTTTTCCCACGAAGATTTCTTTTCTTTTTCGAATAAGTCTTACGCAAATCTTGTTGTCTTTCCCGTCATAGTATTCAACAGAATGATCCGTTCACCGAATTTTGATAAAACTTGAACGGAAACTTGACTTTGTCCATCTCGGTCAAAAGACACCCACAATCCCCATGCCCTTGTAGTAATTTGATCTTCGGTGAAGGTCATGGCCAATTGTACTTTTCCGACTAGCCTCCTTGATATTTTTGAAGGCTCTTTCATCCGTCGCGTCGGCTTTGATGTAATGGAAGGCTTCATGTCCACCTTTTCCGACGAGTTACTGTTCTTTGCACTTATGAAATACAACTCCAATATATCCCCTCGTTTTAGGCTGTCATTATTGGACCAAAGATCGATATCTTGCTTCCGGATCCACTTTCGCAATTTTGTGATCTCCTGGAAGGCTGGTGAAGTAGTATAGATCGAGGCCAAAGCCCCAAACTCGTACCACCTCTTCACTTCTTCAGGGCTAGAATTTGGTAACATCCAAACCCTTGGATATTTTCCGAGAAATATCGATCTTTATTTTTTTCCGGAGATATCCTTGCCTGTGTCGCTCCCAATTCGCCGGTATTCTTGCCAAGAAGAAGAAACTTTAATCTCGTTAATATCAACCTTAGAAGTACCCATCATAGGCCTAAGATTGATCTCTTCGTCCTTTACCCTGGACGTGTTGGGTTGATGTGATAACTCGGGATTTGACTGCGGAGTATCAGTTTTTCCTTGGGCCAACATTTCGCCGACTTAGGACTTGTGCTAGAGATGCTGGAATCCTCTCTCTGAGGTTGGGGAGCTGCGCTCTAAACGCTCCGTTTGCTTATTAGCGGCCGGAGGAGTGGCCCTTGAAATGCCGTTCTCAATCGAGAGTGAGACCGGACACATGCTCGTATACGATCGATTCTTTGTCCGATCATTCCTTTGTAATTTCCGGCCAAATCGGCATTGATGACCAGGGTATCAAATTCTCGGAGTAGCATTTCCAAATGGTCTCCAAGATGTCTTGAGGGCCGTGAGGATGGAATCGAGCTTCAATTCCTCCATCTCTTGTTAGAAAATCTGCAAGAACATTTTCATGAGATTTTATAATGACAATATCATAATCATAATATTGACATTCACTTGCCATCTAAGTATCCTAGCTTTTTCCTGGTTTTGATTCAATTTTGTTTTTGAAAAGCTTTGACACTTGAATTATCAATTTTTAAGATAAACTTTTTAGCCAAGAGAGATAAAAGCCATTTTTTGAAAGCCTTTACATTGCGAAAGAATTCTTTCTCGTTGATATGCCACCAGTTGTTTCACTTTATCTCAAATAGACCGCAATATCTGCATGGCACTTCTCCGTTCGGTGTGGCTTTTGTAAGAATCACGCCCACCAATGATCACTGGCATCGTGTAAAGCACGATTCATCTTCATCTGTGGAATTGCAAGTTTACGAAGCTTTTGCAAACTTCTTTAAGTTGCTTGATTCCTTCTTGATGTTCATTATCCCATTTGAATATCTGCATCTTTTTTAAGCAATGGGCTAAACACCTTCCGTAATGTCTAGATTGTTTATGAATATTCCAAAAAATTGACAACTCCAAGAAAACTCTAAAGTCTTCTTGTCTTTCAAAGTGTCTGGAAATCCTGTATCTTTTCTACAATATGACTTTGTAGGATGATTCCAGATTCGTCGATCTCAATTCCTAGGAATTCAATCTGTCTTGTTGCAATCACTGCCTTCTTCTCCGAAAGCACTAATCCTTCCTTGTGACAAACATATGAAAATATTTCCAAATGTTTGAGATGCTCCTTCATGTTCTTTGATGCGATTAGAATGTCATCGATATATACGAACATGAAATCGAAATAATCTTTGAAGAGATTATCCATCTTTCTTTGGTATATCCACAAAAGCGTTAGCCAATCCCATAGGCATCACGTTCCAAATATAGTGTCCTTGTGGTGTAGAAAAAGCTGTGAACTTCTTGCTTTCTTCATCCATCTTAATCTGGTAAAATCCAGATTTGCAATCGAACTTTGAGAATATCTTGGCACCTTTGATACAGTTAACCAGATGTTCTCTGCTTGGGATATAGTATCCGTCGAACTCCAAAATGTTATTAATTCCTTGTAATTAATAACAAGTCTTAACTTTCCTCTTTTGATTTATCCATGGTTTCGACTAAGAATCCTGGAGCTTTGTATGGAGAAACTCCTGGTGAAATTAACTTAAGGTCAAGATGTTCCTTAAGTATCTTCTCATATCCTCACGATCCTCCTGGTTCATAAGGATTGGTTTGAATCTTACGAACTCGTACTCCTTTCCAGGTTTAACCTTTAAGGATGCTTTGAGCTCATTCTTGTCCCACCATGCCAAAGGATCTTCGTTATAATTCCTTTGGATCTTCTTCTTGATATCCTCGAGTGATATTTGTTCCTCTATGGTAACGTCACTCTGTGGACTCTCCATTAGACTCATCCATAATTCTGCAATAGCTTCTGGAGTAACTTGTTCTTCTCCTTGTACTCTGAATGAATACAAATTATTATCCCATATCTTCTGATCCTTCTTACTGGAACCAAATTGTCTATAGGATAATAAAGCTTCACCAAATTTCATTCGATCCGCCATTTTTGGATTGCGAAGTTTGGCTTCATCACCACGCTTGCTGCGAAAAGTAATGGGCATTTTTCTGTAAAATGCCTCCCGCAGTCTTTGGACAATAATCTTATAATCACATAATGTTGTGAAAATAAGTCTTCTTGTCTCATTTTCCTGTGTAAATCGCTTGAATGTTTGTAGGAAATTATTTCCTAGCAAAACATCTGCACCAGTATCATGGAAATAGATTGGTGGCGTTTTCACCTTGTACCATGGGGTCCTTTTAGAGAAATCTCTTCCTGCAATAGCTGGTAAATCTCTCCAATTTCTTTATGAAAAACATCCTGCTTTACATATTCCGACTGAATCAATATAGGCGGCGAAATACTCGCCTTGTATTCGACATATAACATTCCGATAGAAATGTATATGGAGAATGGACTAGTGGTCATCTGATTTTATATCTTTTATCTGCCACTGTGAACTCCATTCCGTCTTGTAATCTTTCCCAAGGTTTATGATCTTCAAGAAATTCAATTCCCGGTATTAATTATTCAGGATCTTTCCCGCAACTCCCTGTGATAGTTAGCTCAATTTCACCTATCTTGAGGCTTCCTTGATACCGCCCAACTATTGGTTGTTGGAGATAATATAGAACATCACAAGGAAAAATATTACTCTTTTGAGTGATGTCGAATATTACTTCAACTTCTCGCGCCATCATCTCGGACATTTCGGCTCCCTTGCTCATCCTGGGATACGCCCAATCAATCTTGGTCTCCTTTCTTCCCAACGGCCGCTACTGCTTTCGTCAATCATCTGTTGGAAATCCTTCTTGCTCAACTCTAAGACTTGACTTTTGTTGAAGATCGGTTGATCTTGTATTTTCATATCGATCTCCTTGATAGTTGGAGACTCAATAATCTCCTCGGTAGAACCACCCCAAAGTCCTCGAAAATTCTTGGGACTTCAATAAATTCCTTTCTCAAGAATACTTCTGAATGATGTGTATTCGAGAGAGCATAGGATATCTTGTATGTTATCGAGTAGGGTCTGTTCCCTTCTTTCATCAAATCTTCTCTTTTAAAATCTTGATGAAGGGTTAGGACTCTATTGAAATCTCGATCTCCCAGATTGTATGCAATTCTAGGATAGACATTAAATGCCAATTTCCCCGCATACAAATTTCCTGTAACCGCTCCAAGGCATGAATCCTTGAGATTTGAGATTCGCTTATCAAAGATAGCCAGATTGAGTGGCGTATCTATTCCTTCTTTGAATGTTGCTTTAATAATAACTCTTATAGCTCCGATATGAATCCATGAGAGTGTATTTGCAACTTCTCTTTTAACTCTGCTTTTGATCTCCTGGATTTCTCTAATAGGGACCAACTACATCTCGATCAGGTTCCCGGTAAACTCCATCGGAATGGCAAATTCTCCGGTTGTTACCCTGTGGATAATTTGATGTTTTCTATTACGAAACTCAATCTTATCCAAAGCCTTTTCCATTGCTCCAATTGTAAATCCATCATAGATTTGAAGCTTTGGATCTTCCTTCATGATTCTCATAAGAGTTTTATGAGAAACCGTAGTGTGAGAGAGAAATCCTGACATATCCTCCCTAACTGTCTACTAAAGAATTTCTTCTTCACTCCGATTCTGAGCTGGAGTCACTTCCATCGTCAGAATAGATCTCTTCTTCATAGATGCTTTCATCTGAGGGTATATCCTCAAATTGATACACCAGTATAAGATCTTGATAATAAACGACTTCTTCGATTTCTTGTGGCCTCAAACTCCTCGACTCCTCGTTTTTGATTATGCGGGCAATCCGTTGAGATATGCCCTCTTGCTCCGCATGTCCAACAATTACAATCTTTGAAACTTTCATTAGCTCGTGTGAGCACGCACGAAAGTTCTTCTTCCTGGGATTCTCCGGTACTTGCTTGATTTGAACCTGATGATGAGGCTCTACTCTGCGCAGTCTTTGGTCTTTGCCCTGATTTATAACCGGGCTTTTTGTTTTGACCAAACCTTCTAGGTCTCCATGAAGACCTGCTTTTTTGTCTTTGCTTTCTCGGCGGTATGGATGGCTTCGCCCTCTTCTTCTTCTTGTGCCGCCTTGGTTGACCTCCCCACAATTGTTGGGATATCATTATCCACGCAACATAGATGAACCGCTTTGTTAATTCATCTTAATCTCTTGTAATTCTGTCTGTTTGCTTAGTAACACCATTCGAGATAACTTGGCCTTTAGGAAAGACATTTTTACGCCCCACGATTTCTACTTCCGCTCCATCCTTGTATTCCCCGATAAACATTTCTCTCCTCGGACTCGGAATCTTGGCAAAGAATATCTGTGCAGCTTCCTTTTCTTGAATCTTGGATTTCCACCGGTATTCGGTGAACAACTTGATATATTCGTCAATATGACAAATATCATGTAACTCAAGGCTATAGAGGGCTTGTTTATACCTCTTTCTTTTTTCATCCTCTAATCCCTCGAAATAACCTGTGCCGATGAACTGGATTTTGAATAGTTTTGCCATACCATCGACAATTCCTTTAAGAGATTCCCCTGATGTGACCGAACCTTTCGTACTAGCATCGGTCATATCCCAGGCAATCTTCACCGATCCTTCAAGACTCATTTCAAGGAGTAAAATGAATGAATCCCTTGTAAGATCGAGGATTCTGCTTTGAAATTCTCATAGTCAAGCCCATTCATCAATGAGAACTTCTTTTTTTAAAATGCGGGATGTCCAGTTTAACATCAACCCATATGGATGTATTGGGTCGAGTGCGATCTTCCATAAGGCGTCGATAAACATTCGGCCTTCCAAGGGTTGTCTAGTTCCCGAAGAGGTTTCGACTTCTGTCCCTGAAAGTGGATCACTTCCCGTTGTGAAATCCCGGCGTGTGCCATCCTCTCATGAGCTCCATGATGCGAACCCGTATTTCTTCGACGTTAGGATTAACTGGTGGTGGTGGTGGAATCGGTCTTCCTGTTGGATCATAGGTGACCAATGTTCCATCTCCCCGTGTTCATCTTTAAATCTACAATTCCTAATCCTGCGCAAGGATTGTGCAAGGTCATGTAGATCTTTAAGATTTATCTTTTCCATATCTATCTTTTTAATTTTTGATAGATTTTCCTTTGATTAGAGCAATGAGCTTCTCCTCATCATCATCATCTTTCGTATGACTTCGGTTGGTTTCCCTTTTTGGTGTAAATAGGGTACTGTTCCAAAATCTATACGCTTCTTTCCTCCGGAAGAACTCGGCTGTCCTCCAGGTTCTTGACTCGTTTGAATATCATGAAGGAGTTCAAGAGTTTCATCGATATTTCACCATCGTCTCCTTCAGTTCGGATCCGATGAACTTGTCTTTGGTAGATGAATATGGCGGTTGCCATAATTCGCATTGTCTTCTGGACTTCTCTAAGATCTTCGCAGAACTTAGATTTGTCTGGAAGTATCTCGTTCCACTCCGGTATTCCATCAGGAATCATTGTTCGATGGGAATTTTCATGAACCGTTTCTTGAAGGTTCATCAAGTGAACATATAAGTGCAGTTAAGCATCCGAATGCCTATAATATTCTCGCTCGCATTTTGCATTGCCTTAAGGTTTCCCAGTCGGCTCTTTCTTCTTTTTTCTTTATGTTGGTATTCCCAATATGAAACCTGGTCAAGGTGTTCTTGTGCATACATCGTCAATATTTGACGATATGTTCTGTAAGGGATACATCTCGGACATCGGTCCGGATCCATAATCTCGGAGTAATTTCTCCTCATCAATTGTTAATTACATAAATATAATAAATTTAACTGAAAGTTCTTAATAAATCTAGGCTCTGATACCATTTTTTACGGCCCCTAAAACCTTTAAAAACCATTAGTTTACCTTTAATTCAATATAAGAGGTATTTTGTGGTTTTATCAAATAAAAAGGCTATTTTTGAAACTTTTGAATAAGTGAGGCTAAAGTTGTAAGTTGGCTTTAAATTTAGGCCATTTTTAATCTTTTCCCTATTTATTTTATAAATATACTAAATTAGCAAGTATTTTTAGGGCTTATGACAAAAATACCCATTTTTTTAAGTTAATGTCAACCTTTTACGCTCTCCGATGCAATTTTACCTAAATTTATGATTCCCGGTGCAATTTTACCTATATTTACGCTCCCCGTTCTTTTTTTACACAACAATACGCTCCAGCAAAAATTTCCGAAAAATTTTACGCTTTGTTTCAACATTGTTTCAAACATGTTTCTGTGTTTTAACATTGTTTCTAACATGTTTCTTTTAATAAAAATAGGTAAAAAAATTGTATTTTAACATCGAAAACTTCATTGAAACAATAAAGAAATATCAGAACAACATTAAAAAGGGTATGGAAACAACCCAGAAACAACGTAAAAAATATTTAAAACAAACATGAATAAAAAGAGCTTAAAAATTGTATTTACACATTGAATTCTACATGAAAACAACAAAAAAATTATTAGAACAACATTAAAAATATTATAAAATAACATCGAAACAATAGAAACAATGTACAAAATAATATATGAATAAAAACAACATAAAAAATAGGTTAAAGTTATTTTAAAACATCGAAACAACAAAGAAACAACATAGAAACAACATAGAAATAATTTAAACAATCTGGAAACAACTTATATAACATATAAAACAATGCAGGAACAAAAAAAATGAAAAAAAAAATTAAAAATAATCAAAAAATGGCAAGGAGCGTAAAAAAATTAGGTATAAAAGTAAAAAAAATAGGCACAAGAGTAATATGAGCGTATTGTATGGTAATGATACAAAAATCGGCGTATTCTGTATAATTTCCCCGTATTTTTATATCTCACGGTCCAAGAGATCCATAAATAAATCAAATATCCAACGAACCTAGTTAGTATAAGGCAATGACTTTCATAGTCACCAATTCTCAATGATTAGATTATGAGATCTACCCTGGGCATTAATGGTAGAAATTTATGTTGTTAGAATGATTAATCCGGGTTCATCCATATGAGTCCTTGTACTTGAACAAAAAGAGTATGTGATCGGAATTCCTTAAGTCATTAGCTTTTTTACTACCTTTTGGACTCTAATGATGTTGGACTTGTAATTTTATGCAATTTCAACCCTCACAAGAAAAGTTTTTCCAACGTCAAGTGGCTTTTAACGAAATGATACACAATATTTTGGTTTTACACGGAGGCGTTAAAGTACAATTTAAATGTTCCACCTTAGATAAATTTGATGCTGCCAAAATCTGCAAGGGTTCACAAAGGTCCTAAAAGTTTCACGTTGCAATAAATTTGTTGAATGGTATACGACCTACATCATGAACAAACCATAAGAACGGCCTCGTGGTTGTCGGGGAAAACTCCTCCAATACTCAAAATCAACAAGAATGGAGTAGAGCATAAAGTAGATTGCGTAATAGATCATCTACCTTGTAGATGACATATGGTAGATATTTATACTCGGAATTTTGGGCCTCATATATCTTACTTAATTGGTTGGGTCTTGTGTGCTACCAATTTAAGAATAAATAGGAATAACTTGCAATTAAGTTCTAAAATAATAAATAAGATTGAATAATATTTAAATAAATAAGATAAATAATTAAAAATTAAAATTACCCATATCATAAGCCCCAATGCAGGGGCTGTGAATCCTTGAGGCTTGAGCAAGTTGGATGCTAGAATCCCTCGTTTTCATATAAGTTGGTTTAAAAGAACCTTATCCATTCACTACACAAGAACAAGGACTTCGAGGACTTCTTAACCATTGCTCAAGAGGTAAGAATGTTATTGGTTGTGTTTTCATTCCATTCATTTTTATTTTCTAAGAGAATAGTGGTAAATTTTTTTTTTTATCAAAAGTGAAAATTGGATGTGTGGAGAAAAAGTAATGATTGTATTGATGTGATGGATAATCTTTTAGAGATTTATTGTTTGTGAAAAAATTTCTGGAAAACATTATGTAAAATATAATGTAAGAAAATTGAATAAAAATAAAAAATTGATGTAAAAATAGGCAACATGGATCTCATTTTATACTTTTTGCTATCAAGATTAAGAAAAAATAATAATGATAAATTAAAGAAATTATTATTCTTTATATGAATAGGGGGGAGAGAGAAATAAATAGTATAAGTTGGTATTGGGAAGTGTGAGAGAGAAAGAGAAAAATAGTTTTTGGAGAAAAATGAGATTCTTTTTAAAAGATTTTTCATTTCCTCCACAAACAATTACACTTCTAACAAGATTTTCACTCAAAAATGAAAATCTTGGAAAAAGTTTCACAACCAATCGCAACCTTAAATATTAATCTCTTTATCTTTGTTTTGGCTTTTACATTATTTCAAAAAAATTCGAACTTATTGGAGAGAAAACCTTATAGGAAAATACATCCCCTAGAACGTAAGAGAGAAATCAAAAGAGATTAGCGCGATTGGAAGTGAGGGAGATTCCATTTCCGTTCCACTGGAAAAATATTTTGGACCAAACATGCGATTGTTTATGAAAAATTTCAAAAAATATATAGGTGGCGATTGGATATGAAACGGATTCCATTTTCGTTCCGCTGGAGAATTTTTTTTACCAAACATGCAATTGTTTATGAAAATTTTTCAGAAAATATACTATTATCTCACTTTCATTTTTTCTTATTTTTCTATCATAAGTCACATCTACAAATTTTTTCACAAAAAATAATCATAATTACACACTCTCCCACAAATTTCACTATTCACTCACTCACATATTTCTAACTACCAATCATATCCACTCATTATTTTACTATTTTTAAATCGAATAAACTTTCATCATTACTTTTTCATCTCACATCCAATCACACTCTCAAAATTCATCTTTTTTCTTCCAAATTTTTTTTCACCACTATTCTCTAGCAAAATGGAAATTTTCAAAATGAAAGCATATCCAGTCTCACCCTAAGATGGAAGATCCTTGATTGGGGAGGGAGGAATCCGTCCGAGAGGTTCTCTCGACCTTAGTTGGACTTCTTCTCACGAACGCGGGCGAGACTCGCGCACACCTAACACCTCCTGCTTGATCGGGTTGGCCTCCACCTGGCAGCCAAGAGTCGCACTTGATCGCCATTGTGATGCCCACTGCCCAGGACCGAAGAGGGGTGGGGAGTGATTGTTGATGCAAGAGAGGTATGGACAATGAACTGCTTTTGACAGAAGACTTCTACGTGGAGGAAAATGAACCAATTTTACACCCGAAGAAGAAGAGAATCATGAGGGCTAAGACTGTGCAGGTGTTGAACTGTACAATTAAGGAAAGTTAAAAAAATTTGCTCCGTGCCAAACTCTAAAGTTAAGCGTGTTGGACTTGGAGCAATAATGAGATGTATGACCCCTGAGAAGCTTTCTTGGGGAGTGTTTGAATGAAGACAAAGTGTACTAGAAAAACTCGTATTTTTTTGTGGGTACAGTTGTCGATCTGAAAGGCGGACCATTATAGATGGTATATATCAAAGTAAAAGTATATAAGTTCAAATGATAAATTTTGGATTAGAAAATGAACATAAATAAAGAATTCTTATACTGAATTTCAGTTTACTGTGTTCGAAATTTGAAAACATTACAGAGAACATGCCTTCGAGTTCAATTTTAATTATTCCAATCAATTGTAGATAAGTATAGAACAATTGATAAAATTGAGGACATATATAAGAATGATGGTGAATCTGGATTAATGTATTGTGCTGTTATAGTATCACGTAAATTGATTTTCTAATAAAATATGTGGTGAAAATATGAAAATGAAATTAACTATGAAAAAACAACTGAACTCATGATTTATTGAATAAAATTAACATGAAAATTTTGAAAGACATGGTGCGCAAACATCAATTAATATTATTATTTTTGTATTATTATTTGAGGCGGATCGATCAATAAAATTGCCAACTACTTTTACACCTTTAAATATGTCTGACTGGCACCTTTTACATGGAACACATGAGTTGTTTATAGTTAGTGTAGGATAATACTAATTGAATATTTAAGTGACTCTAAATTTTGTCACGTGTGATTTATTTGGATAAGGTTGTTCATATTAGGTCATGACAGCATAGCAATATGAAATTTGTTAATATTAAAATATATTCAAGTGTGACTATAACTCTTTTTCATTTCGAAATACCTATATAAGCTTCGAAAGCTCATATTCATATATGGTAGAATATTCAAGATAGAGAATTACAGAGCATCGTCTCATTGTTTCCTCCACAAAATTTATTAAATAAAAAAGATTCAAGATATTCAAAGCAGATCAAACAAAACATGAAATGTATATATCTTAAGTTATATTATACCTTAGGGAGTATCAAATGAAGGTTGCATAAAATATAATTGTGAATATATCAAGTAGATATCTTTAATGTTTTTTAAACTTTTTTTGTAGTTATATGCTATTCTTATTTTGTTTTTTATTTGTTTTATCTAGATAAATTAATTAGTATGCTCCTATTTGCTGAAAAGCAGTATGTTGGGAACAAAAAAAACTTTTCCTAATATTCTTTATTTCTATTATTTTCTGAATTATTTAATTTATTATTCAATATTATTAATCCTTGTTGGATCCAGATAAAATTATCTAGCCTACACGGCTCACACAAACCCATGCGGTCCATACAGGCCCATGCAACTCATCATTCATATATAAAAGAGATACATCATCATTATTTGTAAGTACATTAGTTCTCATATTCTGAATTATTACCTGTTTTTTGCTATGATATTTTGCTACTTCTGGTACTGACATGAGTATTGGAGCGGCCTTCCTCATACAATCTCATTGCCCTTCTAATGTCAATTAGTGTTATATATAGGTAAATTCCTAATTGATGAATTACCAACTATAGGGAAGAAGTTGGACTATGGTTGATTTTAATTAAAGTGACGAGTATTTTATCACATGAGAGTACTATTATCATTACGGGAAAATAGTGTTGCCTGTATTGACAATGTTGGGCTTCAAGTTTTATCATCATCTCGTACCAGCATATATATTAGTTTATTTATTTATTAGTGGTGAGTGAATGGATAATTCTTTGCCATAGGAACCTCGAATATATAAACCATATTAAAAAAAATGAAAGGTCGGCAAAATTAAAGTAGGAACTTTCCAATTAGATTAAATCAAAAGCGAATTTTGGAATCTTGTTGCCGCTCTCCTTTGCATGTCTTTTTATAAGTGTACCACCACCATGCATTTTAAACTACTTAAACTGTATCAGATCACATATTGGATATAATATTATTATTTAAAAATAATAAAATTAATTTGTAAACTATTTTTTTTAAAACTCAACTTATAGGCTTACGCCTGACTACATCTGAGAATAGCAACTCCGGCTCCTCATCGCTGCCACTAATGTAAATTGCGGAATGTGCATGCACTGTCCAGTGTTATGGTAGGATCTGCTGACGTACAACCAGATCCTCCCAGGTAAAGAGAACACTTATATTCGATCTCCCCATATCTAATAATAGTTGATCTCTACACGAATCGAATCCACACTAATGCTATTTCGTATCTCCCAGCTAAAGAGAACAATTATGTTCCCCCGCAAATATAATAATAGCTGACCTCTCTCTGAATTGAATCCATACGAATGCTATTTAGTATGAGTTCCCACCAAATCTTCATCAGCTTGCATATGTTCCGGAGAACATTTTTGATGGAGCAGGAGTTTGAACCCTTGACCTCCACCCCACAAGAGACATTGAGTCTCCTGTGGTGGCCAGTTAGGCTAACTCATCTGGTTAATGCTGTTCTTTTCTATTAATCCCTTTGATTGTCAAGTTCTATCAACAATGATTACTTGTTTTTTTTGTGGCAAAAAGAGAAACGGAATATCCTAGTAGGGTTGGGGAGGTGATATCGACATGGATTAATTAGCCTAATAAAACGTCCTTGGACCACATGAGCAATATCCGAATACCTACTTGTTTTTAGTATACTATACGAAAAAAAGGTAAATTGATTAGTTTATTGGTGAAAACTAGTTGAAATAGCACGTGGAAATGATATTAGATGGAAAATGTTTAATCTTTTTTGGGGTACCCATCAATGGCGTCTCCATCGTCTCTGCCCTTAGTGTTCTGTTCGAGGAGATAAATCGTGGAATGTATGTAAGTGGGCAAGGCCCGATAAACTTGTATGCACAAGAGGCTCCCAACTGAACGAGACCCAAGCGTCCACTGGAAATTGGACCTCCATCCTGCCACTGGCAGTCACGAAACTTTGGATTCGTTAGCCATTGAGCTTTATAGGGGCATAAAACAACTAATCTTGATTTTGCTTCGAGAATGTGTATTACAAAAGTTTTTGTTCACATTTATATATAAGTCTTTAGTTTACAATTCAATTTTATTATTTACAAATTAAAATAATAAGAATAATTTCTTCATAAACCTAACCGAAAGAGTTTGTCCTAGTAGCTAGTGTTAAATGTTGAGCTCAGGTCACTATGCAAGGAAATGGATGGTATGGATTTTGATGATGGCAAAAATATTGTAATTTTATTTTCACAAATATGGAGAAATAATAAACATTTAAGTCTAGAAATAATCAATAGAATTAACTTAATATATACTTTTATATTTTTTTATGTTACTTTAGTTTAGGCTAATATTTTTGAATGTGTGTGTGTGTGTTAAAAGTTATATACACACAGTGGTGTAACTATAATTTTGTTCACATCAAAATTGACAAACAACACTTTAAACTTTATTTTTATTAAAAAAACATAAATTAGGGATCAGAGTTATAATTAAAGAAATTATTTTCTTTCACAATACTTTGACTTAAAGTACATGTTATTTAAATTTATTTTCACGGATGAGTAATACAAAAAGAAAAGACTAAACACATAATAGTTTTTTATTCTTTTCGTTCTGAGTTGGCAATATGAAAACTATGCATTTTAGACACCAAAATTCAATATATTATGCATAGTTTAGTTGATAACATTACACATAGTTAGATGATAAAATGTAATAACTTTAGCAAGTGTGACGCACATGAAAAATCTTGGGGTATGTTCAGAAACGACCTTATTTCAAGTTTGATTTACAACTATGGCCATCCTTATTAAAAGGATTCAAATATGCACTAAAGTTCCCATTATACCCTTTATAACGAATAAGGAAATATGATTAATTCATACAGTTTCACGTATCACGAACACTTTTCGATTTTTCTATTTCATGTTTCATTCGTGGCATTGTTACACCTACTTAGGCAGTCTCCATACGGAGGTTTTAAAAAGATCATGTCGGGTTTCGGAAACTAGATAAACTTAACAGTCATAGAATTTTAAAAGATGTTCGATTCTATGTTATCGATTCCAAACTAAGGTTTACAGGTGAAAATGGAAATAGTCCATTACGACCATATCGTGCCCAACATGCTTCCGTAAAATTAATAAATCCCTTAAAATTCATACCTCTTTTGACCAAAGCTTGACTTGAGGGTTAAGTGGTTCGCAACGCCACCAAATGGAAAATTATCGCCCCGGATCGTTTGACAAACAACTCCTCACTGCTCAACCTCACCCTCGGGGAAGATGATCTCGCAAGTTATCCGACTCCTTCAAAACCGCTCGGATGCGGACCTTGGTTCGTTTCCTACTCCAAGGCGTAAAGTAATTCTTCAAAGGGATGAATCAATAGTACATTATGAACACATGTTGAACAAACAACCTTTATTTTATTAAGAACTTAAATAAAAATTTATTACATCAGTAATCTCCTTTTGGGAGGAGAAAACCTGTTTAGCCTCTCATAAAGGCTATTACACTCTTGTACATAAAATTAAAAAACTAATCTCTAAAACTGAAAACACTCTCTGAAATTCTAAACACTCAATATTACAGAAATTTTATTGTAGAAGACTTAGGAGAATTTTCGATGTCCTCAGCCTCCTTCAAACTCTGGTTTAAATAGATGTAAGTCCGGACTTCAATTTCGGACTTCAACCCTTGTTGAAATGTAAAACGTCACTGCTTACATCATACTCTTGAATTATTGCTTGCTTCCACTTGCAGCAATTAGTTGGCCTTTCCCTTTCTTCACATGGACTGGCCCCATCTTGTCTGGTATCCGAAGTTCTGTATGCAAACTTCCAAATCCTACTGACTCGTCCTTTGTCTTGTAATACGTTGGACGACATCTTTCATGGACCCACTTTTCGTCTTTTTTCTAAGTGGGTTGTTACCTGTCTGGAGTCACATGTCTCCACTAGCTTTGTTGGGGAATCTACTTTTTTGGTGGTCCCCGAAACTTTGGATACTTTTGTGACTTTTCTTCTCCGTCGCCGGGTCTTCTCCGATCGACTTTTGGCCGGAATCCTTTGCCAAATTCCGGTTCCTTCTGGTTTTGACATTCGGGACAGACCCGAAGTTCCCAATGACCGATATGGGCCATATTGCAGTATTTCCGACGAGTTTCTTTACTCCCCGGCAGCTTGTTTTCCCACAGAAGATTTCTTTTCTTTTCGAATAGGTCTTCTGCGAATCTTGTAGTTTTTCCTGTCATAGTATTCAATAGGAATGATCCGTTCACTGAATTTTGATAGAATTTGAACGGAAACTTGACTTTGTCCATCTCAAATGTGACAGACCCACAATCCCCATGCCCTTCTTGTAATGTGTCGATCTTGATAAAAGTCATGGCCAATTGTATTTCCTCAGAACTAGCCTCCTTAATGTTTTTGAAGGCTCTTTCATCTGTTCTTCTAAGCCTAATGTAATGGAAGGCTTCATGTCCACCTTTCCCGACGGGCTCTGTTGCTGCACTTATGAAATACATCTCCAATGTATCCCCTCGTTTTAGGCTATCATTGTTGGACCAACACTCGTACACTGCTTCCTGGATCCACTTGGGTAATTTTGTAATCTCCGGGAAGCCTGGTGAAGTAGTATAGATTGAGGCCAAAGCCCCAAACTCGTACCACCTCTTCACTTCTTCAGGGCTGGAATTTGGTAACATCCAAACCCTTGGATATTTTGCAGAAATGTCGATCTTTATTTTTTCTAGAAATATCCCTTGCTCGTGTCGATTTCTCCCACCCGCCGGAATTCACGCCAAAGAAGAAACTTTAATCTCGTTAATATCATCCTTAGAAGTGCCCATCATAGGCCTAAGATTGATCTCTCCGCCCTTTACCCCGGACGGACGTCTTTGGGTTGATGTGATAACTCGGGATTTGACTCCGGAGTATCGCTTTTCCTTGGGCCAACATTTACGCCGACTTAGGACTTGTGCTAGAGGTCTTTGGAATCCTCTGCTACTGAGTTGGGAGCCCCGCGCTCTAAACGCTCTGTTTGCTTATTAGCGGCCGGAGGAGTGGCCCTTGAAATGCCGTTTTCAACCGAGAGTGAGATCGGACACATGCTCGTATACGATCGGTTACTTTGTCCCGATCATTCCTTTGTAATTTCCCGAAATCGGATTGATAACCAGGTATCAAATTCTCGGAGTAGCATTTTCAACCGGTCTCCAAGATGTCTTGATGCGGTGAGGATAGAATCGGCTTCAATTCCTCCATCTCTTGTTAGAAAATCTGCAAGAATATTTTCATGAGAATTTATAATGACAATATCATAATCATAATATTGGCATTCACACCATCTAAGTATTCTAGCTTTTTCTCGGTTTTGATTCAATTTTGTTTTTCGAGAAAAGCTTTAACACTTGAATTATCAATTTTTAAGATAAACTTTTTAGCCAAAAAATAAAGGCCATTTTTTAAAAGCCTTTCATTTTCGCAAAGAATTCTTTCTCGTTGATATGCCACCGAAGTCGATTCACCATGGTGTGAATAAACCACCGCAAAGATTCTGCATGGCACTTCTCCATTTGGTGTAGCTTTTGTAAGTACCGCTTCCCACCAATAATCACCATGCATCCGTATAAAGAACCAGTTCATCTTCATCCTGTGGAATTGCAAGTTTCGGAAGATTTTTGCAAACTTCTTTAAGTTGCTTGATTCCTTCTTGATGTTCATTTTCCCATTTGAATATCGCATCCTTTTTAAGCAATGGGCTAAACACCTTCCCGTAATGTGCTAGATTGTTTATAAACATTCCAAAAATTGACAACTCCAAGAAAACTCAAGTCTGCTTTTTGTCTTTCAATGTATCCGAAATCCTGTATCTTTTCTACAATATGACTTTGTAGGATTATTCCGCAGATTCGTCGATCTCAATTCCTAGAATTCAATGCTCTTGTTGCAATTATCGCTTCTTCTCCGAAAGCACTAATCCTTCTTGTGACAAACATCTGAAAATATTTCCAAATGTTTGAGATGTTCCTTCATGTTCTTTGATGCGATAAGAATGTCATCGATGTATACGAACATGAAACTGAAATAATCTTTGAAAAGATTATCCATCTTCCTTTGATATATCTGGGGTGCGTTAGCCAATCCCATAGGCATCACGTTCCAAATATAGTGTCCTTGTGGTGTAGAGAAAGCTGTGAACTTCTTGCTTTCTTCCTCCATCTTAATCTGGTAGAATCCAGATTTACAATCGAACTTTGAGAATATCTTGGCACCTTTGATACAGTTAACCAGATGTTCTCTGCTTGGGATATAGTATCCGTCGAACTCCAAAATGTTATTAATCCCTTTGTAATTAATAACAAGTCTTGGCTTTCCTCTTTTGATTTCTCCATGGTTTCTGACTAAGAATCCTGGACTGCTGTATGGAGAAACTCCTGGTGAAATCAACTTAAGGTCAAGATGTTCCTTAAGTATCTTCTGCATATCCTCACGATCCTCCTGGTTCATAAGGATTGGTTTGAATCTTACGAACTCGTACTCCTTTCCAGGTTTAACCTTTAAGTATGCTTTGAGCTCATTCTTGTCCCACCATGCCAAAGGATCTTCATTATAATTCCTTTGGATCTTTTTCTTGATATCCTCGAGTGTTATTTGTTCCTCAATGGTTACATCACTCTGTGGATTCTCCATAAGACTCATCCATAATTCTGCAATGGCTTCTGGAGTAACTCGTTCTTCACCTTGTACTCTGAATGAATACAAGTTGTTATCCCATATTTTTTGATCTGGAGTAACTCGTTCTTCACCTTGTACTCTGAATGAATACAAGTTGTTATCCCATATTTTTTGATCCTTTTGAATTGAACCAAATTGTCTATAGGATAATAATGCTTCACCAAATTTTCTTCGATCCGCCATTTTTGTATTGCGAAGTTTGGCTTCATCACCACGCTTGCTGCGAAAAATAATAGGCATTTTTCTGTAAAATGCTTCTCGCAGTCTCTGGACAATAATCTTATGATCACATAAGGTTGTGAAAATAAGTCTTCTCGTCTCATTTTCTTGTGTGAATCACTTGAATGTTTGTAGGAAATTGTTTCCTAGCAAAATATCTGCACCTGTATCATGGAAATAGATTGGTGGCGTCTTCACTTTGTACCATGGGGTACCACCTGCGCCTTCGATCATGATTTCTGCTTGTTTAATTCCTCGATTAAGGATAAGAATCCTTTTAGAGAAATCTCTTCCTGCAATAGCTGGTAAATCTTCTCCAATATCTTTCGGAGTCACTTCCATCGTCAGAATAGATTTCTTCTTCATAGATGCTTTCATCCGAGGGAATATCCTCAAATTGATACACTGTATAAGATCTTGATAGTAGACAGTTTCCTCAATTTAGCCTAACCTCGGCCTCGACTCCTCGTTTACGGTTTTTCCGGACAATCGGTCGAGATATGTCCTCTTGCTCCGCATGTCCAGAATTACGATCTTTGAAACTTTCATTAGCTCTAGTGTGAGCACGCCTCGAAAGTTCTCCTCCTGGATTTCTGCGGTACTTGCTTGATTAGAACCCGATGATGAGGCTCTACTCCCGCTTGGTCTTTGTCTCGCCCGATTTATAACTTCGGGCTTTTTGTTTTGACTTAACCTTCTAGGTCTCCATGAAGACCTACTTCTTTTATTCTTCTTCCTCGCCAGGTATGGATGGCTTCTCTCATTCTTCTTCTTATGCCGCCTTGGTTGACCTCCCACAACTGTTGGGATATCATTATCCACGCAACATAGAGGAACCGCTTTGTTAATTCCTCTTAATCTCTTGTAATTCTTGTTGTACAGAGAGTCGCTTGATAGCACCATTCGAGATAACTTGGCCTTTAGGAAAGACATTTTTCCGCCACGCTTTCTACTTCACTCCACCCTTGTATTCCCCGATAAGCATTTCTCTCCGAGGGGACTCGGAATCTTGGCAAAGAATAGAATAGGCGTGCTTCTTTTTCCTCAATCTTGATTTCCACCGTATTCGGTGAACAACTTGATATATTCGTCAATATGACAAATATCCGGAACTCAAGGCTATAGAGGGCTTGTTTATATTTCTTTCTTTTTCATCCTCTAATCCTCGAAATAACCTCGTGCCGATGAACTGGATTTTGAATAGTTTTGCCATACCATCGACAATTCCTTTAAGTGATTCCCCGATGTAACCGAACCTTTCGTACTAGCATCGGTCATATCCCAGGCAATCTTCACCGATCCTTCAAGACTCATTTCAAGGAGTAAAATGAATGAATCCTTTGTAAGATCGAGGGTTCTCTTTGAAATTCTCATAGTCAAGCCCATTCATCAATGAGAACTTATCATTTTTAAAATCGGGATGTCCAGATTTAACATCAACCCATATGGATGTATTGGGTCGAGGTGCGATCTTCCATAAGGCGTCGATAAACATTCGGCCTTCCGTAGGTTGTCAAGTTCCCGCAAGAGGGTTTCGACCTCATGTCCCTGAAAGTGGATCACTCCCGGTCGTGAAATCTCCAACATGTGGCATCCTCTCGTCCCGAACTCCATGATGCGAACCCGTACTTTCTTCGACGTTAGGATTAATCGGTGGCGGTGGTGGAATTGGTCTACCTTGTGGGGGTCATAGTAACCAAAGCGATTCTCACCCGCGTTCATCTTTAAATCTACAATACCTAATCCTGCAAAGGATTACGCCAGTCATGTAGATCTTTAAGATTCATCTTTTCAATATCCATCTTTTTAATTTTTGATGGATTTTCCTTTGATTAGAGCAATGAGCTTTTCCTCATCTGTCATCTTTCGTATAACTTCGGTTGGTTTCCTTTTTTGGTGTAAATAGGTACCGTCCCAAAATCAATACGTTTTCTTCCTCCTGATGAACTTGGCCTGCCTCCAGGTTCTTGACTCGTTTACGAATATCATGAAGGAGTTCAAGAGTTTCCTTCGATATTTCACCATCGTCTCCATCCGTTGGATCCGATGAACTTGTCTTGGTAGATGAATATGGCGGTTGCCATAATTCTGCACCGTCTTCTGGATTTCTCTAAGATCTTCGGAGATCTTAGATTTATCTGGAAGTATCTCGTTCCACTCCGGTCCACCATCAGGAATCATTGTTTTGATGGGAATTTTCATGAACCGTTTCTTGAAGGTTCATCAAGTGAACATATAAGGTCAGTTAAGCATCGGCTCGCTATAATATTCCGCTCGCATTTTTCATTGCCTTAAGGTTTTCCCGTCGGCTCCTGCCTGTTCTTTTTCTTCATGTTGGTATTCCCAATATGAAACATGGTCAAGGTGTTCTTGTGCATACATCGTCAAAATTTGACGATATCTCCTGTAAGGGGTACATCTCGGACATAGGTCCGGATCCATAATCTCGGAGTAATTTCTCCTCACCAATTGTTAATTACATAAATATCATAAATTTAACTAAAAGTTCTTAATAAACCTAGGCTCTGATACCATTTTTTCGGCCCCTAAAACCTTTAAAAACCATTAGTTTACCTTTAATTCAATATAATGGGTATTTTGGGGTTTTATCAAATAAGAAGGCCATTTTTGAAACTTTTGAATAAGTAAGGCCATTTGTGTATATGTGGTTTAAAATTAGGCTATTTCCAATCATTTCCCAAAAATCTTGATGGAATATTTCGTAGCTAGTGGGGTTCTGAAGACAAACAAAAACCCACGTAGTTCATTTATATGACAAGTGAAAGAAGCAAAAAATAGGTCCCAAATCACAAAAATCGGTTTAAACAACAATTAAAGTGTTTTTACATATATATTGTGAGTGTTTGCGATCACTAAAAAAATATTTATTGGTTTTTTGCTTAAAAAACCACTTTGTAGTATTTGTAAATGTCAACTTCTGCTTCTAACTGCTTCATTTAATCATAATCTGAAATTGTAAGGGTGTTAATCAGGGTTCGAACCATGTGTCTTTCAGTTTCTTTGAAATTTATCCCCCCTCCAACCTGTACTCCAAAGTTATTAAAATATCATAATCTAAAAGCAGGGAGATGTATGTTTTAAATTTCAGCTTCTCCTTCTGATTTGACTCTTACAAACAAATAAATATTTTTCTAACTTTTTCACCAAAACTCAACTTTTGATTCTAATTTCGAACACAACTAAATAATGATTCTCAACATTTTTTACTACAATAAATTAGAGATGTTAAACGGGCCGCGATGCTTGGCTCGGACCATTTAAACCGGAAAAAATAGCGTTAGGGCGAATTATTTTGATCCGTTTAAATTCGGGCCTTTTTTTTCACGAAGCGTTTAGCCCGAGACCCGTTAGGGCTAGCCCGTAGGTTAGTCGGGCTAGCCCGCCAATTGTGTTTTTTTAAAAAATAAATATAACTCTAATATTGTAAATCTATTTTATTACATATTACTTGTTACTAAATATATTTCTTCAAGCTCACATCTCCTCATCTTTAATAGGTTTAAATATATAATTCTTAAAATTATGATTTATAGTCATATGAATATTTTTTTTAAAAGTATTATTCTTTTTCATTTTATATGGGTATATATTATATAATGCAATCTTTTATTATTATAGTTTTATTTTAAAAATTTAGATCATGTAATATTTAAATTTTATAATTTTATTAATGCAATATAATTATAAACTATGCAATATTTTTTTATAATGAATACTTTAATTTAACATGTTAAACTTAAATGTTATATATGTTCGAGTTTAGAATTTTAGATTTAAAAATATAATTTTTTATTTTTTTAACTTATAGCCCGATAGTGGCCCGTTTAACTCGAAGCCCGCTAGAGTTAAAATTATATTCGCAATATACTAACCCGTTTAGCCCAAGCCTATTTACCCCAAAGCCCATTAAAACTGATCCTATAGGGCTAGAGCGAGTCCGTTTAACATCTATACAATAAATCACTTTCCATAAAACAGAAGTTTTGAACACTCCCATTATATTTTCACTTATTTAAGTGTTAAGATTGCAAGGTTTAGATTGAGTAGGTGCGATGAAGTGCAATGTCGGCAACCGCCTGCACGAGGTGGAGTCACTCTTGACTTTATTATTTGTTCAGCCGTCACTTTAGAAAAGCAGCTCCTCTCCTCAAAAAAAAAAAAAAAAAAAAAGAAAAGCAGCTCCTGATTTTCCTCTCTCTTTTACGTGGGCAGGTATTTTTCGGACACGTGTCTCGCGTGAGTTAAAGTCACACGTGGTAAAACTTTTGGATAAGATAGATTTGCCATGTCATCATAGTATGTTTTACAACACTATTCAACGAAAGCCACCACCACGTTTTTCTGCTTAAGTTTCGTAGTTTATTCAGGTAAAGAGACAAAAATATTTGTATGGGTACAACTTACAAGTAGGGCTGTCAGGTGGGTTGGATTGAAAGCATTGAAAGTAAAAATTGGGTCGGATCGATTAGATCAAATAGTAATCGAGAAGCTATTTTTAGAACTCATATTTAGGGTTGTGTATGGGACTTAGAGATTACAAAACCGAACCGATATTCGGACCGAAAAATATCCGAACCAAAAATATCCGTTGACTTTTTGACTTTCTTCGAACCGTACCATACCGAAAATATTTATGGTACGGTTCTGGAGATTTTTCAAATACCCGTATCGAGAACTGTTCTGAATCGTACCGAACTACTCCGAACCGAGGACCGAAGTTAGAACCGATTTTAAAGATTTTATATAAATACATATACATTATTTCTATGTTGTTTTTATTTTGATATTGAATTAACTACAAACTATTTGAAATTAAATTTATTATAAAGCATATTTATGAAAAACCATAATACTGCAACTATTATAAATTTTAAAAAACTTTGATATTAATAATAGAGTAAATAATTTGAAATTGAAATTAGTTAAATGATTAGTAAATTGCACTTAAAAGAGAAACAAGTAATAGTACCATATTATAACAATATAAAAAAAGATCATATTTTAATTTTTTTTACCACATCACATAAAATTATAAATAGAATTTTATTGATTATGTTAAGTTGTTAAGTATGAGACATTGAGATTATAAATTTATACAAGTTTTTATTTCATTTAATTTATAAAAAATATTATAGTTAATTATATCTGTTCTATGTCAATAAAATGACAATTACCCAAATAATAGACTATTATTGTATTATAGAAGTTATTAAGTTTAGAATTTTGGATTGTTTTACCTATTATAGTTTTAGTTTTTATTTTGAGACTATGCTAAAAAGAGACTAGAACTCTAGAAGTATATCCGTTTGTGATATTTATATTGATTTTTTTTTTTTTTTTTTCTTTCCAAATTTGTATGTTTTATTTATGGCTAATCTCCGAATCTCCATCCTGAACCGAACCTTACTGTTCCGTCCCATTAGAATCGAATCTCCGTCCCGAACCGTACCGAATATTCGGTACGGTTCGGGACAAAGATTTTATTCTATGGTTCGGTTCTGAGATTTATTTTCAGAATCTCTGAACTTCGGGACGGTTCTGAAGATTTCCAAATCTCCGAACCGTCCCGTACCGTGTACACCCAAGTCATATCAATTCAATCCGTAAAAATATACTAAAAAAATCGGTCCAATCGGGCCGGAACGATATTTCAGGGCGAATGGCCCGAACTAAATAGGTCCTGTTTTCACCAGGCCGATCGAATTTAACATATCTAGGTGTCAGGACTTAGAGTGTGCAATGAGGCGAAGTTAGCATGTGTTGGTCAACAAGTCTGAACTCATTAATATGCCATTTTGTTTTTTTGTAAAATATTAATTATTAATGATCTTTAATTAAGTTATGAATTTGTGTGATAGAATTGATTGACATGAATTTCTAAATGGACATTGGGCTACTTACTTTGTTATAACACTTGAATTTTTAAATAGCTTTGAACTAATAGTGCGAAAAAGAAATTTGATGGGAGTTAGGTTTCGCTTGGGGAATGAACAAAGGGAATTAACAATTGATGATTTAAATGAGATTTACAAAACTCTGGCGTATGGGGTGGAGGAGCACGAGGAATTCGATAAGGATAGATTTTTAGAAAAAGATAATCGAGAAACGAATTTACACGTCAGGCACTTCTAAGGCGTCTAGTATTCAAAACCCGGTATTTCGATATATTCACCCCCACGTCAAGCACACCTTTGTATTGACTGAATCACAGCGGGCTGATGTCAGCCCGCTATGACAAGATAATAAAATGAGTATTGACACATCAAAAAAGAGCTGTAATTTAAAAATGAGTGGGCATAGAGGACTCGTTTAAACATAAAGTCGTGGTGTAGTTTCGTAACATTTTTTTAATAATTGTATTTAATTCAAACGTCTACCAATTCACATATTATGCATTTTTGTATGTATGAGTCGAAATTTTCACCTTTTTCTCAATAGAAATTAGTAATATATTTGTAGGTATAAAACTTTTTTAAGACAAAATTAGCTGCTCTTATTGCGAAGACAAAATTATAAATTACACCAGGAAACAAATTAGCTGATCTTATTACAAAGACAAAATTGATCATCATATGCGATAAAGCACTAATGACGAACATGTTTTATTTTGAAGCGAGCTTGAATCATATTACGAGTGATTCTAATACAGATGACCAACCATTAATTGGTAGAAAAATAGTTGTCCTCAGGAGAGACTTTAGACTGATTTTGTCTGTTATCCACAAGGCAATTATATTAGGAAAAGAATTAGCTGCTGGGATAAAACGCCAATGATGAATACGTTTTGTTTTGAAGCATAAGATCGAAGTTTGAGTCGTATTACGAGTGATTCTAACACAAATGACCTACCATTTGGTGGAAACGTATTTGTCATTGACAGAGACTTTAGGCAGATTTTGCATATTATCCCAAAAGGTAGTAGAAAAGATATTGTTCATTCGAGCATAAGATATTCTCCTCTATGGGATTATTGCAAAGTCCTTTGATTGACAAACAATATGAGATTTTGTGTTGGATAGTCGACATCTGAATTGACTTCATGTGAAATAAAAGATTTCTCTAAGTGGATACTCAAAATTGGAGATGATGAAGAAAGTGTAGAAGTTGAAAAAACATTAATTGACACTCCTATTGATATAGTAATCTAAAATGCAGAGAAACCTATTGCAACTATGATTGAAAGTAATTATCTTTCAATTATGAGTAACTTTCGCAATCCTTTATTTTTTGATGACAAAGGAATACTTGCACCGACAAATAATGTTGTGAGTCGGTAAATGCGTATGCGGTTTATATGATTCCATGAGATAAGAGGATAAACATTTCGTAATTCCTAAAACAATACAAAATATACACAAATGGTTTCTTATACAACATTAAGTTCAGGAATTCCCCTCAAAAAAAAAAAAAAAACATTAAGTTCAGGAATTTCAGATCATGTCTTAAAATTGAAGGTTAGGGTATTAATAATGCTAACTTGAAACATGGCTCAATTTTTAGGATTATGTAATCGCACCAGGTTGGTGATTACACAGTTCGGTGGTCATATTATTTAAGCAAAAATCTTTATGAAACTAATATTGAGAGTAAAGTAAAATTATTTCATATGATATTAAGCCCTTTAGATAACACATTGCTCCTCAGATGGTGATGCTTGGCTCTGGATCCTGCTTCGGTAGTCTCCAACTCAGTTGTCTTCTAAGCCAGCCCTTTCTTCGTTTTGTTCCCCTTGGTTACATATCCTCCAATTAAGCAAATAATGAGCAAGTCATTCATACCACAAGGCAGCCTATCGATGAGTTAACAAGCTGTGAAAGGAGAGTAGAAAAAGTCTCCAAAAGACCAAGTACTAAGGATAACTGACTCCCTCCAATCATGGACTAATTGAAGTAAAAGATGAGCGCAAATGAATATGCTTTCATTTTGAAAATTTTCCTTTTGCTAGAGAATAGTGGCAAAAAAGATTTAGAGGAAAAAATATGATTTTTGAGAGTGTGATTGGATGTGAGATGAAAAAATAATGATGAAAGTTTATTTAATTTAAAATAGTAAAACAATGATTGAATATAACTGGTATTTAAAAATGTGTGAGTAAGCAAATAGTGAAATTTGTGAAAGAATATGTAATAATGATTAGTTTTTTTGAAACAATGTGTAGATGTGATTGGTAAGAAAAACAATGAAAAAAGTGAAAGTGAGAAGCTAGTATATTTTCTAAAAATTTTCATAAATAATTGTACGTTTGGTTAAAAAAATCTCCAGCGAAACAAAAAATGAAAGTCATTTCATATCCAATCGCAACCTTATGAGTCTCTCCTCCTAAGCAAAGGACTATCCCCCCAAGTACTAAGAGAACTGAAATGAGTCTATATTCCCTCCAGGGAACCAAGTTCCCTGAGAACTAACCCCTTACAAGGAACTTAACTCCCATATTGTTCCTAACTTTTCCACAACCTGGGAATGAGGGGGCTTATGCTGTGATAAAAATGACTTTCTATTATAGTCAATTTATTTCATTATTTAATTACAAAACTATTTATACATAATGATTAATTATTGGGCCAAAATATTCTAAGTATAAATAGTCTCCCTCCATTCATTTGTAAGTTAATCACACTTTTACTTCTTAAGTTCCTTTAGGTTGTGGATTATCTTCAAATCTCATACTGATTTAAGTATTGGGGACTTTTCTGGAACAACCCCAAGACCCTTCTAATATTGTATGTTTCTGTTGCACGTCAGTTCCCTCCACGTGACATACCTTGACTACTGGAGTTATCCCAACGCTATCTTAACTAGAGTGATCTGCGAATTTGCATGGCATTAGTTAGAATCCAGTGACTTAGTTAAATTATTGTTCTCTTTTTGGAAAAACAAAGAAAATAGGATTTTCTCAAAAAATACACCCTGGGTAGATTTGCACTCAAGTATGATGGGCTTGTTTTATATCAGTTTTGCTACCAAGACAAATCTACCAAAACGTAGCTAGTACGCACAATTATGGTGGTCCTTTTATACACTAATCCAAGTATGTCAGCCCATTTAGTAGGTTAATACTGATAATATTAGTCAACTCAGATAAAACAGATCCATTGAAGTGTTCAGCCCAAACATTAAGTCTTCTTCTAAAGAGGCCTTGTGAATTTACCCAAGTAGCTCGGCCCAAGTACCAAGTCGCATTTATGGCCCATCACCTCACATATTTAGTTTTAAGGGAAAAACTTATATATAAATGGATATTAAAAGGAATATTTTGTAAATTTTTAAATTTATTTATTTCCATTGTCAAAATATCAATTTACAATTTAAAGTATTATTTAATTTTTTTTAGAAGATTATTTAGTATTTATTTTGTTTTCAAGGAAAAGCGCAATGTTGTTTCAACCATATTTCTTGTAATTTTCTCTTTACTCGTAAAATCTTAATATCGAAGCTATATTGTATAACATTTGCGTATGCTTAATGATTTTAATTAGACGATTTATCTCTAACTATGGAGTATATTCATAGAATGTAGAATGTGTTATGTACTGTAACATTTTTTATCTTGTGAGTGATCCTAGGAATTGGATCCAATTAATTAGTGGGGATTAATTAAATATAATGGTTGTTCGCCAAAAATATTTTGGTTCATACAACTGCAAATATACAGTGTAGTTTATAGAATAATGGCAAGCAAAGTCATATTCCTCGGGGATTGAATCTCGAAACACTTAGGCTATAATAATATCGTATTCCAGTTTTATTGAAACGACCGAAAATCAAGTAATTTAATGTAAGGAAAAATCGAAAATAAAGAAAATAAATTTGTGAACCCCACAAGTATTTTCAACATCATTATCTCAACATGCTTCTTCAATATTAAATGCGAATAAAGTTTTAAAAACCAATTCATGCAATTTTATGGGTTCAAATTCCTAAATTCATTTACTCCCTGGTCAGGTGGTGCGTAACCAGTTGATTAATAACAATTGTAGTCTGGTTAGAACGTTACAATTCTTATTAACTCCAAAAAGATTTGTGAATTGAATGACTCCCCACAAACACGTCTGTCGCATATGTTTCATGTTGAATTCGATTTCCGTCTTTGTTAGAGCTCATCATCCGAAATTTTGCAATAACAAATATGATATGCTAATTATTGAGCAGATAAAAAGCAACTAAATAATAAACACTCGAATTCACAAAATAGAACGCAAGAAGCAATTAAGAAAACAAATAATCATATTTAATATAAATCCACATTTTCGATTATGCCCCTAAGATCCGAAAAATATGCCAAACATTGATTACAAACTCATAGACATCATATAAGCACAGATAAGAGTTCTTAGACATAGAAAGAAAACCCCTTCTTGTCAGGATGGATTCCCCTTCCAAGCCCTCGAAGCTCTTGTGCTCCCTAGATGCGAAAGCCTTGTGGTGTTCTTCGCGACCTAGCCTTTTGCTCTCAGAAGCTTCTCGATTCCTTTGTTCCTGTGTTATTTGATGTGTTTTCTATGTATCAAGTTGTGTTTTTTCGTGCAAGACTTGGTCCCCTTTTATACATGCTTGGAGAGATCACTTGTAGAGTTGGAACGAGAAGCAAATTCTGAAAAACGTGCTGAAACAGACTCCTACACGGGCGTGTGGCTCTAGGCTCAACCCTTTGTCGCACGGGCATGCAGTTCACACGGGCTGATTGTGCGGCTGGCTTTCCTTGTCCACAAGGCCGTGTGACTTCACACGGTCCGGCTGTGTGGACCTGCTCTGTCTCGTGTTTTATTCCCTTCTTCACACAACCGTGTGATTTTCACACCACCACTCCACACGGCCGTGTGAAGTTCTTTTGTTCCATTTTTCCGTCGTTTTGATCTTCTCTTTGCATTCGACAATCTTATTCGGGCATCCCAATTGATATTTCTCTATTTTAAGCTCCGTTTCCTGCAAGAATTATAAGAATACGCAGTATCATGCCTTTAAAGGAAACCAAGTAAAAACATAGTAAAGATGCGTGCAATTGCATCGATTATATATTATTTTAAGCCCCAAAATGCACGTATATTTTACACTCATTAATGGTTGAATTGGAATTTTCAATAAATGATATGATTATTTGATTAAACGCAATTCCATCGGGCCCAAACCTGGAATGAAATAATCATTTGATATGATTAGAGGCGTACAAAGGACTTGGAGATTATCGAAACCAAACTGATATTTGAACGAATAATATCCAAACCGAAAGTATTCATTGACTTTTTGATTTTCCCAAACCGAAGTGTCCCGAAACTTTTATTTATACGGTTCCGGATACTTTTCAAATATCCATAGCGAGAACCGTACTCAACCATACCAAACCGTACCGAATCGAAGATCCCAAAGTAGAACCGATTTTAAAGATATTTTTGTATATACATATATAATATTTTTATCTTCTTTATATTTTGATAGTGAATTAACTATATATTCTTTGAAATTCAATACTACATAAACATAGTACTAAAAATTATCAAATTAAAATTAGCATACTTTATCAATATTGAATAATTGAATAAGAATTTAAGTCACTAAAAGTTAAAGCATATTAATTATTTATTAAAAAATAGTTGCTATCATATTAATTTATTTAAATGTACTCAATAAGTTAGATAAAAAATTAATAACTGATTTGTAGAAAATATTTTAATTTGATGATATTTGATTTATTAATGATCATAATTGGACTCATTCTCCGATCAAGAATAAGATTAGTTGATATATTAGTTAAATAATTAGTAAATTGCACCTAAACTAGAGTAATCATCTAATCAAGAAATTGAGACATTGAGACTACAAACTTATATAAATTTTTCTTTCATGAATAAAGAATTTTTCTTAGAACAAGAGAATATGCAAAAAAATGGCTGCCAAAGGGAATTGGAAAGGTATCTTGTGAGTTTTCTAAATAATACACACATGGTTTTAATGTGCCAGATTTGTTAAAAATCAGTGCAATTAGACATCCCATCTTAAGCAGCATTGCTAGAGAATGTTTTGACAATTCATATTGTGATTTACATTTTTGTGTGATGGATTAAATAGTTAAAGTATGATTTAATTAATAATTTCATGTTGATTATATCTTTTCTTAAAGCATTAATAATCTCTGATTCTTTGTTCCGAACTAAATCGGTCCATTAGAATCGATTATCCATCCGAAATTTGGGATGGTATGGTACGAATATTTTTCAGCTATAGTATGGTTCCATATATCAATTTTTGAAATATCCTAACTTGGTACGGTTCTGGAGATTTGTGAATCTCCAAACCGTACCATGCACACTCCTAGATAAGATAAATTAATTAAGAACTAAATTAATTTGATTTGATCAATTAAATTAAATATGGGCTTAGTCATTTATTTGAGATTAGTTTATTAATTAAGCTATTAGGAGAAACCAATCTGGATAATTTAAAAGAAAAGAAGGAGGACCTATCTTGCAAATATTCGGATAATGATTATTTAGATAATGCAAGATATCGTAGGATTTTTCAGAATGAGCAGGAGATCAATTGGGATAGTCCTATGTAGGTCCCAAGGGGTGTGGGTAAGGTTTAGAATGGGGGTTGAATAAACCTTAATAACTTTTCAAATTTAGTCCTTTTAAAATAGTTCGAGTTAATTTCAAATGACTATGTCCTTGTTGGATAGCTAAGTTAGTTAACCAAATGAGTTAGCCACTCAACGGACTCGATCGAGTCATTTGTTGATAGAAAAACTCACTTGTTTAGTCTAATACTTAACTTGTTTGTGATGAAATTTTCATTTGGAAGACTTAACACCCATGAATTTGATTTAAGTTTGTTTTAACACTTGGTTTTAGCACTTTGTTTATTATCAGTTGGATTAGCAAATTATCAGCAGATATAAAATAATATGCAGAAATTAAATGCTGAAATGTAAATGACACAATAATTTTTATAGAGGTTCGAAGATGGGGTAATTATTCTATTACTCTCTTCTCCAACTCCTGGAGGAATCCACTAAGTATTGATCAGAGTACAGAGTGGTTATTAGTCCAGATACAAGTCTTGATCACACAGCTGACTTGATCCTTTGGGACTCAGTTTGGAGATGCCTTGGTCACACAGCTGGCTTCTCGTCCGACTCAGCTTCTTCACAGGGCGGCTGCCTTGCTACTTCAGCTCACTTGCTCAAGTTCCTTGGATTTGATCACGAAGCCCTCCAATACCTTAAAACCGGTTCGACCTTGAACCTTTCTACAATCCTCCTTGGAATGTAGACCCCTTTTGATTCTTCAAAAGTTTCCTCTTCAATAGTTTGAAGTTGTCTTTCCTTCACAGCTTGGTGTTGGATCGATTTCCTTCAAAATTTAGGCTTGAGGATTTGCTTGAATAACTTGAGAATATTTTGCAGGTTACAGAATGAATATTACTTTCTTGCTCGTCGTTCTGGTAATCAAGGTCCCTTGTTCTCAAAGTGATTCCTCAGCCTTTTATAGTGAACTTTTAAAAATCTGCCCGTTGAAGAGATAGGCGGATTTCAAAAGTCACTTGTGTTCATTGGCTTGTCTTGTTGCAGTCTTTGATATTGACATTTCCTCGTATTAAATGAGCATTGACTTTTCGAGTCGACACAAGGTGCGATGCTTCCCATTGGTTTATTCCTTTTGCACGCTTCTGGGACTGAGCACTTTAAGACATGGCAGCATGGAAGTATTACTTATTTAGGTAATATTCTTAACTTCTATGCAACGAATTCTTTTGATTAACTCCTCTTTGCTTTGCCTTTTCCCAGTGACTTGAGTGCTCTCAATGATTGGAAGACTCATCTGTCACTTCAACTTGACTTGGCTTCTTGAGTTGACTTGACCGACACTTCACACACACCGTATCTTAGTGATACTCCTTGATCGAGTTCTTAACTTCTCCTCCTTGCCATACTCGGTTGTTCCACAATGAGTCTTCATTTTAGTCTTCAGTTGACTTCTTGTATATCCAGGCATAGCTGACTTGACTCAGCTCGTACAACCCTATCTATTACAATACAAATTACAGGGAAAATGGGGTGCCAACTTTCTAGTCTAAGTTTTACATGGCATTCATCAAAATCTAATAAATAAATTTCCCAACAATTTCCCCCTTTTGGATGATGCCAAAACTTATAACATACATACAATATGTAAATAGCAAAGATACATACAAACAGTGTAGAAACAAAGAATGTATGCGTGGAATCGATCTTTTTATTGATCAATAACATTCTTGTCTTTTACACAACTGTTTACAAAGTGTATCAGAGCAACATGTCATTCTATATCTAAGCAGGAATATAGAAATTACACAACTTTTATTCATCGTACAGAAGACTTACATACATATGTATTTACAATAGTAAAATACATGAAGAGGTGGACAACAACACTTCATCGCCTTCGCTGCCTCCTTATTTCTTCTTCAGCTCTGTCGTCCTCTGGTCTCTTTCTTTTCTTTTCTTCTTCAGCAGCCTTCTTTTTCTCGTAGGCTCTTCTAGTAGCTTTGTCTTTTCTCTTTCTTTATTGTCTTCGTTGACTCTCTTCCCACAACTGATCTCGTCTCTTATTTTCTTCTCCAATCCTTTTTACATATTCAGCATTCTTCCTAACCACTTCCATGTTGGCTACTACGTCATACCCAGCCCAATAGATCCCTCATTTCTTTCCTGGATCTATGTATTCGATGTTTTTGTGTAGAGGTCTAGGTCTGAAACCTCTTCATCCACTTCTTCTTCCTCTTCCTCTGGGCGTGTATTGTACTGGAGCCTTCTTCTTTCGGCCAGTGGCCCGTGAGAATGATCAAGCTAGTAGTCTGCTGCCTGTCAGCTTCTTCGCACAACTTGAGGCCTTTTTCCCAATACAAGTCCCAGGCTTGGGCCATTGACATGCCTTCGAAGTATCCTTCGGATTCGAGCATTTTGAATTCATCAACTGATCTAGGCTCATTTCCGACGTCTAAAATGACATCAGTGTCTCTTCCTGCTGGAATGCCTCCGTATTGTTTCAGTATATCCATCACGCGGGCATCCATTTTTCCTTCGACCTCCTTCATCCCTGATTCTACTATTTTTCTCTTCTCGGACATAGGTACAACAGAGTGTTGGAGCGGCAGAGTCACTGGAGTTTGCTGATTATGTTAGCTGTGATAAGTCATTGTTGAGGGGTTCTAGCAACCATTAGAGTCATATCCTTTAAACCTTCCCCCTCAGCTGCTTTTCCCTTTTCTTTCTTCTGTTCTTCAGCTGTTTTCTTCTTTTTCTCAACAGTTGCGTCCTTTTTCTCAACAACTGACCCTTTCAACGTCTTTACGTATTCCTCTTCCCCCTTTTTGGCATCATCAAAGGATAGAGGAACCCCTGGAAACATGCCAACAAACATGAAATCTAGGCGGCTGATAGCTGAGTTTTGCTTGGATTACTGTGTGGAGTATCTTTGTTCAAAATTAAAGCGGGTGACTTTTGATTCGGTTGCCACCGACTTCATTTCAGCCATAAGAAGGTTGAACGTTTCATTCATATTCTCCTCTACGCGAGAAGTTCTTTTCGATGAAATTCTCGCAGTGATTCCATTTCAGTGGTATGAGAGGCATGCATCCTATCAATATTTTCTTGCGTCCTCGTCTTCATGTCAGCATTATCGGCGCTCCAGACCAGCATTTTATTGTACAATGCCTTAAAGTATCGAACATTGAAGCAGTCTTTTTCACGGGATGTTTCTTCTTCAAGGTCGGGCAGCTCAATCTGGATAGGAAATGTTTGTTCAAACGCATCATCACGCACATATGGAATTGAGGATTCAGCTGTTCGTGCTTGTGATGATCTAGGTTGAGTTGTTACTGCTTTGCGGCTTTGGGAGCTGCTTGCGAGATGACTCGATCGTGGTGGGCCTTAGTGAGATGATTGGCCGACTAAGCGATCCTCATTGTCTTAACGACTTAAAGTCGGCCTCGATGGTTTCTTCCAAATGAATTTGCGTGCCCTCAACTGCACCATCAGCGTCATCGGAAGATGATGAGTCTTGAAGACTTGGCTCATCATCAAAATTGAACTTTTGACGAGCAACCTTGAATTCTGGCTTACTCGTACTTGGTAGAGCGTCCTCACCGAGTCTTTGTGATGTTTAGTTGGAGTAGACTCGGCTTCATCTGCGAGATCCCATGAAAGTTGTATCGGGATCATCACTGGGAGTCATGAAAAGCACGATTTCCTCCTCGAGTCAACAATTATGGTGAGGAATGATCTTATCTCCTTGAGTTTTACCTAGGAAGTCTCAACCTCCCGTAGGCCTTCATTACCTCCCGTAGTCTCAATTGCAGCAGTTCCTTATACAATCCCTTCGATAGGCGCATCATCTTAGGGTCTTACTGCGATGGTATCCACAGGAGTCTCAACTCCGTGTATTGCACTTTCATTGCCCATAGTGTTAACTCCCGGGCGAATCCATCTGTGCCTCGGCGCATCGGCGGCGTCCTCGGCTGCGAGCGATTGGCACTTGACTAAGACAAACTCAACTGTCCGAGCTTCTTCAGTGACAACTTGTTGTGTTTCTTTTTCTTGTTCCTTCTCTATTTCACCTCACGGTGGAGTCATCTGCAGCATCCTCCGACCTAGCTGCAGTGGAGGGAGTTTTCCCCTCAGCTGGCACACCAGCTGAGTGACTTGTGATGGGGTCACTCTTCTCCAGACTCCCGGCTGTGTCCTTTGATTGTTCAGCCGTGGGGGGTGGTGGTAAGACACCTTCAGCAGGGGTTGGCTCAACTTGGGTCCCCAAGTTCCCAGTTTCATCACTAAGTCCCTTAGATCCATTTTCTGAGTGAAATGGGGAAGTGGTTGCAGCAATAACAGTGGCAATCTACTGCACCACTCCCAACGGATCAATCTCCAGCTGAGATTTGGAAGACTCTCCTGGTCCTTCCATAAGCTCTTTCTCATGCAACAGTGTGGATTCCCACATGGCTTGCTGCATGTCCAACTTTTCTTGTGCAGCAACGGGGTCCAAGTCCTCATCACTATCTTAGAGTATGTCGATATGAGGATGAGTATGGTCAGTGGTTCCAGTGAGAGGACAAATGTTGGCTTTCTCACGAGCTTTAGCTTCCTCGGCTAATCTCTCCTTCTCTTTTTCCTTGAAGATCTGCAAGATATATAGGCAGTTCTCTTCATCAAGTGCCTGGACCACTGTGGTCAATCCGAGGAAGTTCATTAATTCTTCTTCTTCCTCGATGAATTCAGGGTGTGCGAACTGATCTCTTGATCGACTAAGCTTCCATTTCCTCCATTCTCTCAGACGATTTTGGATGTCTGGATATGGTGGAGAGAGCATGATCACATCATCTTCATCATCTTCTCCTTGTTGCCCTTCATTTTCAGGAATGGAAGGCAATATACTCTGCTGCTCAACTCCTTGGCGGCATCGGAGCGCAGTGGAGACACGATCCTATCGTGAGGATTCTGCTGTCTCATTTCTTGTTCCTCAGCTATTCTATCCACAATTGGGCCTTCAATTTGCTTCTGCTGATCGGCCTCAGCAGACTTGGATGTTTCATCAATAGCTTCTGGAGACTGCACTTCTCCAGCAGCCTCGGAGATCTTTTCCAGCTGAGTGGCAGACTCAGCTGTCTTCTCAAGCTCTGAACGCTTGGTGAGTCTTCTTCTTTTGGTTCTTACCAGAGGAATTTCTGGTTCGGATATGGTTTCCTCTGACTCCTGGGCGGCGGGGGCGTGCATCTTTCTTGGTGCAGGAGTGCCTTTCTTGGCTTGCGATCCTCTTCTTCTTGATGGGTGGAGAAGGTATTTGAGGTTCCTTCTCCACCTCGGCTGCGAGGGGGGAGAGACACGGCTGCGAGGGCGTGCGATTTTCTTCTTTCTTCTTTGGGCGCGCCTTCTTCAGCAGACTCGTGGGCAACTTTCTTCTTTGGAGGGAAAGTCACAGATGTTTCTTCAGGATCAGCTGATTCCCCCTCGCTGGTATCCGCCCACTTGGCGTAAGCTCTCCTTTGGGCTCATGAAAGGTTTGCACGAAACATCTTCTTATTGACATGGAATGACTTTCCATGTCGGAGTGGAACACCCTTCACCTCCATCAACCGGCCAACTACAAGGCCATATCCCAAGGATCCTCCGAATGACCCATCGTCCTTGAAGGACTTATTTCCAACATTTTGGCAGAGTCTACTGTAGACGAATTCTGCCCAGTTGACCTTCTTCTACTCCATGATCGCAGCCATGACGATCAGCTTTGTTTTGGATAGCTGATTGAAGTTTCCAAACTTCATATCCACACATTTCACAATGATATCCATCAACTTGTGATAATCGTCCTTCAGCAGCTTCTTATCAGCTGTGTAAACTACCTTCGCAGCACATTCAGGTCTGGCCACTTCCTTCCATGCAGCAGCCAAGTTTACATCAGCCTCAAATATCTCCGGTACTCCTTCTAACGGCAGCAAACAATGCTCCGCTAGATCTTCAAACTTGATGATAGTGAAGTCCTTTTAGTGAGCGAGAGGACTTGATGCCCTCGTCATGAACCTAAACATTCATGTAGAAGCTGTCTTTACCTCCTCAATGTATGTCATCACGGAACTCCATCGTGAGAAAGGGTTTGATCCAGTTTCGATTTTGTCGGCTATCTTCTTCACAAGGGTTTCATTGGAACCTGTTTAACCATGCCTTCGAAATCCATAGAACCGTGTGGATTTGCTTTCCTAACTTTGTGAAATCGTAGGTTGATGCCATTTTTCTGAGTTTTTACCAAACGAACTATGACGAACTTGCTCTGAGGATTTGGTAGGGTTTTGAGAGAAAAAACTTTCTTTGCTTTTGGAGAGATGAAGAACAGTTTTTTGAGTAATGTGAGAGAGAAACTGAACAAAATGGTATATATGGGTTATGAAAGGACGGCTTTCGGTTTTTGAAATTTGATTAAGATCGACGGCTCAGATTTAGCACGCCGATTAGCATTTAATTACCCGCATTTAATGCGCCAGCATTTATATCCAATCATATGCTTTGTTGTGCGGCTTTTTGATCTTGTCATTATGTCTGGCGTGATCCTTAAAAACATTCCCGCTTATTAAAAGCATTTGCGTTTTTGTCACTAGCTCATAAATGACTCGAGTTTACTCCTTGTGACTCAACTCTTCTTCTCTCTATTCATGTAGTGACTCAATTTGTCACTAACTCGATACATCTCTCTTTTCCGATCATCTGGCTGATTTACTTGGTGATTTAGGAAATCTGCTCAATTTTCATCTTTTCACTTTTCAAGCATTTGACATGTACTGTTTCCAAGCATTTGACATGTACACAAGTACTCTTCTGTCAACTCTACATCCAAAGATAGTCGAGTTTGAATAACCAATAAGCTTGATCCACCTTCCTTTGGATACCATAAGCCGACTTCGACATCAATGGCATCCCTTCAAATATCTTAGGATTCTCTTAGCTTGGAATCATATGGCTTTCCTTTGGAGCGATTGGAATCTTGCACATACACCCTTTGCAAAGGTGATGTTGTTTGATACATGTTTTTATCTTAATTTTGATGATTTTATTTTACACCAAAACAATGTTTTTAATTGTCGTCCAAATACTCCTAAATGATTTAAAATGTTTTTACTAAATTTTCGGAGTATTTCTTGAGGTTTATTTTTAGACAAAAATTGGACAATATTTACTGTCTCGAGTCAACCGGTCGCCCATAGGGCAACCCGTACAAAGATGAATTTTGGAACAAACAAATGAGACGGAATTATTTTGGCCATTTTATTTTACCAGGTGTCGACCGGTCGACATCCAAATCTGTCGGCCGGTAAAATGTTTTGCTTTGAAACAGAACTTCTCATCCTTGTTTTTTATCAATAAGGGAACCGGTCATACAAGGGGTCGACCGATCGAAGACCCCTTAGACCGGATGTCGCCAAACATGTAAATTTTTTTTGCGGTCGTCTCTTTTTAATCTCTATCGACATGTGCGACGGTCGCCTCATGTTTGAAAAGACAAAATTCTAACCGTTGTTTTAGCAGACAAACTTTCCTTATATTGTGGGATTTATTTATAACACTATATTCTTGATTTAATTGTATTTTTAAGTAGATTTTCAATCCCCAAGAGGAGCCTATGCTTGATCAATCATCTCCTATAAATAGAGGAAGTTTTGGAGCAACCAATACAACAATTGAGATACAACACAACAAGATACATTCCAAGCAAACTCTTATTCTTCATTGTTATTATTCTTGTTGTAATTTGCCTAGCTTATCACTTTCACATCTTGAAGTCTAGGCTTTCATTTCTTGATTACACATGCACTCAAATTGTATTATTCATTATTGAGTTGTAATCTTATTTTTGGTCATCATTCAACACAAGACATCCTTGTGAGTATTTTTGTGGAAAGAATACGCTTGGGTGATCTAGGTGATATGTGTTTCAAGAGTGTGGTACTCTTGAGGTGTTGAAGAATTTGGTATTCTTCAAGATTGAAGATTGTGGTGATCTTCAAAGGTGCCGTTGAAGGAAGATTGTGGTAATCTTCAAAGGGATATTGTGGTAATCTCCAAAGGTGGTGTTGAAGAAGAGTGTGGTGCTCTTCAAGGTGTTGTAAGTTGAAGTTGTATTAATTTTGGTAATTAATAATATTCTTTTTCTTTTTGAAATCCATCCCGGATATACTGGGGTGGTTGAGGATTAGGCCCTAGGTAGGTTGAACCTCTATAAATCGACGTGTGTTGTTTACATTCCGCAACTTCTATATTGTCTTGGCTTGTTTTGTTCGAAAAAGAGGGTAAAATCGAAAAGATGGAGATAATCTATTCACACCTCCTCTAGATTATCATAGCCGCTTGGACTTACAGATGTCTGGCCTACTTGTTGTGAGATAGATCAGTGATCCAATAAGTGCTCTGTATATGGTTTGATCCACAGGCTTGCCATCTGCATCCATGTCCATTTTGACTGATGTATTCATTGGAATCATCACAAAAGACTTCTCTTCCATACCAAATTTCTTCATTAAATCTCTGGTATACTTTGTCTGACTTATGAAGGTTCCATCCTTCAGCTGTTTGACTTGAAGTCCTAGAAAGAATGTCAGCTCTCCCATCATGCTCATTTCAAATTTGCCTTGCATGAGGTTTGAGAACTTATCATATAACTCCTTGTTTATGGATCCGAAAATGATATCATTCACATATATTTGAACAAGCAGTATACTCTCTCAATCTTGAATTCTGAAGAGTGTTCTGTCCACTTTGCCTTTGGTGAATCCATTATCTGTCAAAAATTGAGATAATGTATCATACCATTCTCTAGGTGCCTGTTTCAATCCATATATAGCTTTCTTGAGCTTGTACACCTTATCTCCAAGAGTCTTCTACTCAAAGCCTGAAGGTTGCTCAACATAGACTTCTTCTTCCAACAATCCATTTAAGAATGCACTTTTCACATCCATTTGATATACAATGAAGTTCTTGTGTGCAACATAGGTAAGAAACATCCTTATTGCTTCTAATCTTGCAACAGGAGCAAATGTTTCATAAAAATCTATTCATTCTTCTTGGAAATACCCTTTGGCTACCAATCTTGCTTTGTTTCTTACCACAGAACCTTTTTCATTCATTTTGTTTCTGAATACCCGTTTTGTGCCTATAACATTTTGATGGGTTGGTCTTTGCACCAATTCCCATACTTTGTTTCTTTCAATCTGATTTAGCTCTTCTTGCATTGCTTGAATCCAATGAGTATCATCCAATGCTTGGGACACATCTTTTGGCTCTATTTGAGAAATAAAACAAGTGAACATTGCTTCTTGTTGAGCTCTGGATCTGGTTCTTACACCATTTCTTACATCTCCAATGACTAGCTCTGGTGGATGGTCTCTCAGCCATCTCACATCAAGTTGGAGTAAGTCACCGGGTTCGATCGTCTTTGCGATTGTGTTGTCTTGAGCGGTTCTCTCATCGCCGGCAAGTGCAGATATTCCATCTTTGAGATTCACTATTTCACCTTCATCTTGATTGATTGCTCGACTTGACTTCAACATAGGGACTCTTACGCATAGTTGGTTGATTCAAACATCACCTAACTCTTCAATGTCTTCTCCATTTACATTGGGTTCATTAAAAACCACATGGATAGACTCTTACCGTAACCATAGTCCTCTTGTTCAGCACTCTATAGCTTTACTTTCAGCTGAGTATCCCCAAAAAAGATACCTTCATCAACTTTAGCATCAAACACCTTTAGATTATCCTTGCCATTGTTGTGGATGAAACATTTACATCCAAATATTCTAAAATATGCAACATTTGGCTTTCTCCTATCCAAATCTTATAGGAGTCTTTGTCAATTTGTCTATTAATCATGCATCTATTTTGAGTATAGCATGCGGTGTTTATAACTTGACCCAAAATCTTTTAGGAGTCCAGCTTGACTAACATGGTCCTTGCGACTTCCTTGAGAGTTTTGTTCCTTCTTTTCTGCTACTCCATTCTCTTTGTGGAGTTCTTGTTTGCGAGATAATTCACGAGTAATACCATTTTCAACACGATCTTGAGTTATTATTCCATTGACAAACTCGGTTCCTCTATCGAATCTTATCTTAATAATGGTTTGACTCTTCTCATTTTGAACTCTTTTCATCGATTGAGTAACTACGCGCGTTTCCTTCTTTTTACACATGAAGATTGTTCATGTATATCTTGAATAATCATCCACCACTACTAGAGTGTATTTCTTCCCACTTATGGTAGCTGGCTCAACTGGACCAAATAGATCCATATGCAACAAATGTAATATCCTTGTTGAAGATGGACTTGACTTCTCTTTGAATGATGATTTGATCTGCTTTCCCAACTGGCATGCATCACAAACACTTTCCTTCTTGTATACTGAGTCTGGTAGTCATTCTACAAGATGACTCCTTGCAAGCTTGTTAATTGTCTTGAAATTCAGATGACTCAGCTTCTTGTGCCACAGCCAACTTGATTCGGTTGTATTCTTTGCTAACAAACAAGTGCTTGGTGTGGCAGTCAACCAATCTACCACATACATATTCTTTTGTCTGGATCCTTGCAACACCACTTCATTTGATTGAGTGTCTTTGATTTGGCATACTCCCATATTGAATCCAACATTATAGCCCTTGTCACGAGTTGGTGATGCTTAACAAGTTGAAGTTGAGGCCTTGAACGTATGCAACATCGTGATTTCTAATCCATTTTTCTTGATGGATCCAGTGCCTCTTATTTCCCCTGGAACTTTATTTCCTCCAAATATGACTTTTGCGCCTCTAATCTCCTTGAATTTTGATCAACCGGCCAACTACAAGGCCATAGCCCAAGGATCCTCCGAATGACCCATCGTCCTTGAAGGACTTATTTCCAACATTTTGGCAGAGTCTGCTGTAGACGAATTCTGCCCAGTTGACCTTTTTCTCCTTCATGATCGTAGCCATGACGATCAACTTTGTTTTGGATAGCTGATTGAAGCTTCCAAACTTCATATCCACACATTTCGCAACGATATCCATCAACTTGTGATAATCGTCCTTCAGCAGCTTCTTATCAGCTGTGTAAACTACCTTCGCAACACATTCAGGTCTGGCCACTTCTTTCCATGCAGCAGCCAAGTTTACATCAGCCTCAAATATCTCCGGTTCTCCTTCTGACGGCAGCAAATAATGCTCCGCTAGATCTTCAACAGTGATAGTGAAGTCCTTTTCGTGAACAGAGGACTTGATGCCCTCGTCGTGAACCTCAGCATTCACGTAGAACTGTGATACCTCCTCAACGTATGTCATCTGGAACTCCATCGTGAGAAAGGGTTTCAGTCCAGATTTCTCGATTTTGTCGGCTATTTTCTTCACAAGGGTTTCATCGGAACCGTGTTTAACCATACCTTCGAAATCCACGGTAGAACAAGTGTGGATTTGCTTTCCTAGCTTGGTGAAATCGTAGGTTGATGCCATTTTTATGAGTTTTTACCGAACGAACTATGACGAACTTTCTCTGAGGATTTGGTAGGGTTTTGAGAGAAAAAACTTTCTTTGCTTTTGGAGAGATGAACATTTGTTTGAGTAATGTGAGAGAGAAACTGAACAAAATGGTATATATGGGTTATGAAAGGACGTGCTTTCGGTTTTTGAAATTTGATCAAAATCGATAGCTCAGATTTAACACGCCGATTAGCATTTAATTACCCGCATTTAATGTGCCAGCATTTATATCCAATCATATGCTTTGTTGTGCGACTTTTGGTGTCGCACTGTCATTATTACGACGTGATCCTTAAAAACATTCCCAATTATTAAAAAACATTTGCGTTTTTGTCACTTAGCTCATAAATGACTCAACTTACTCCTTAGCTGACTCAACTCTTCTTATCTCTATTCATGTAGTGACTCAGCTGTCAGCTAACTCGATACATCTATCTTTCCGATACTGCTGATTTACTTGGCTGATTTAGGAAATCTGCTCAATTTTCATCTTTTCACTTTTCATCTCTTCTCCTTGAGTCTTCTGAGTGTCAACTCATTTCATTAACCTAGCTCATGCTTAAGCTCTTCAAATCTTGATTCACACAATGGCTTTGTGAATATGTCATCTAACTGTTTATCAATTGAGATGTATTCCAAGGTGATGTCTTTCTTTTCAACATGAGCTCTTTTGAAATGATATATGACATCAATGTGCTTTGTTCTTGAATGCAACACATGATTTTGAGTGATTGCAATAGCACTTGTGTTATCACATAATTGGAATCTCTTTTCTTCAATTTCATAATCTCTCACCGTTGTCTCATCCATAAGACTTGGGCACAACAAGCGCCCTGATTATGTACTCAACTTGACTTTAGATGTGGCTATTGAGTTTTGTTTCTTGCTAAACCAGGAAACAAATCTGTTTCCAAGCATTTGACATGTACCTGAAGGACTCTTCCTGTCAACTCTACATCCAGCATAGTCAGAGTCTTAATAACCAATAAGCTTGAATCCACCATCCTTTGGATACCATAAGCCGACTTCTGGCATCCTTCAAATATCTTAGGATTCTCTTAGGCTGCGATCATATGGCTTTCCTTTGGAGCGATTGGAATCTTGCACATACACCTCTTTGCAAAGGTGATGTTGTTTGATACATGTTTTTATCTTAATTTTGATGATTTTATTTTACACCAAAACAATGTTTTTAATTGTCGTCCAAATACTCCTAAATGATTTAAAATGTTTTTACTAAATTTTCGGAGTATTTATTGAGGTTTATTTTTGACAAAAAATTGGACAATATTTATGTCTCGAGGTCAACCAGTCGCCCTATAGGGCAACCCGTACCTGAAGATGAATTTTGGAAGAAACAAATTAGACGAAATTATTTTTTGCCAGGTCGACCGGTCGACATCCCTGTCGACCGGTACCTGGGCATTGTTTTGAAACAGAACTTCTCATCCTTGTTTTATCAATAAGGGGACCGGTCATACAAGGGGGTCGGCCGTCGAAGACCCTGGACCGTCGCCCTATGTAAATTTTAGCGTCTCTTTTTAATCTCTATCGATGTGCGACCAAATTAAATCTCATTTTGACATTAAAAATTCTAACCGTTGTCTGTGAGACAAACTTTCCTTATAATGTGGGATTTATTTCTAACAGCTATATTCTTGATTTTAATTGTATTTTTCTGTAGATTTTCAATCCCCAAGAGGAGCCTATGCTTGATCAATCATCTCCTATAAATAGAGGAAGTTTTGGAGCAACCAATACAACAATTGAGATACAACACAACAAGATACATTCCAAGCAAACTCTTGTTCTTCATTGTTATTATTCTTGTTGTAATTTTCCTAGCTTATCACTTTCACATCTTGAGGTCTAGGCTTTCATTTCTTAATTACACTTGCACTCAAATTGTATTATTCATTATTGAGTTGTAATCTTGTTTTTGGTCATCATTCAACACAAGACATCCTTGTGAGTGTGAAAAGAATACGCTTGGGTGATCTAGGTGATATATGTTTCAAGAGTGTGGTACTCTTGAGGTGTTGAAGAATTTGGTATTCTTCAAGATTGAAGATTGTGGTGATCTTCAAAGGTGCCGTTGAAGGAAGATTGTGGTAATCTTCAAAGGGATATTGTGGTAATCTCCAAGGTGGTGTTGAAGAAGAGTGTGGTGCTCTTCAAGGTGTTGTAAGTTGAAGTTGTATTAATTTTGTAATTAATAATATTCTTTTTCTTTTTGAAATCCATCCGGATATCTTTGGGGTGGTAGAGGATTAGGCCACTAGGTAGGTTGAACCTCTATAAATCGATGTGTGTTGTTTACATTCCATAACTTCTATATTGTCTTGGCTTGTTTTGTTCGAAAAAGAGGGTAAAATCGAAAAGATGGAGATAATCTATTCACACCTCCTCTAGATTATCATAGCCGCTCGACTTCTGGATGTCCGGCACGCTTGTTGTGAGATAGATCGGTGATCCAATAAGTGCTCTGTATCTGGTTTGATCCACAGGCTTGCCATCTGCATCCATGTCCATTTTGGTGATGTATTCATTGAATCTTCACATAAGACTTCTCTTCCATACCAAATTTCTTCATTAAATCTAAGGTATACTTTGTCGACTTATGAAAAGTTCCATCCTTCAATGTTTGTTTGACTTGAAGTCCTAGAAAGAATGTCAGCTCTCCCATCATGCTCATTTCAAATTTACCTTGCATGAGGTTTGAGAACTTATCACATAGCTCATTGTTTGTGGATTCAAAAATGATATCATCCACATATATTTGAACAAGCAGTATACTCTCTCAATCTTGAATTCTGAAGAGTGTTCTGTTCACTTTGCCTTTGCTGAATCCATTATCTGTCAGAAATTGAGATAATGTATCATACCATTCTCTAGGTGCTGTTTCAATCCATATAGAGCTTTCTTGAGCTTGTACACCTTATCTCAAAGAGTCTTCTACTCAAAGCACGGAGGTTGCTCAACATAGACTTCTTCTTCCAACAATCCATTTAAGAATGCACTTTTCACATCCATTTGATATACAATGAAGTTCTTGTGTGCAACATAGGAAAGAAACATCCTTATTGATTCTAATCTTGCAACAGGAGCAAATATTTCATCAAAACCTATTCCTTCTTCTTGGCAATACCCTTTGGCTACCAATCTTGCTTTGTTTTTTACCACAGAACCTTCTTCATTCATTTTGTTTAAAATACCCATTTTGTGCCTATAACATTTTGATGGGTTGGTCTTTGCACCAATTCCCATACTTTGTTTCTTTCAAACTGATTTAGCTCTTCTTGCATTGCTTGAATCAATGAGTATCATCAATGCTTGGGACACATCTTTTGGCTCTATTTGAGAAATAAAACAAGTGAGCATTGCTTCTTGTTGAGCTCTGGATCTGGTTCTTACACCATCTCTTACATCTCCAATGACTAGCTCGGTGGATGGTCTCTCGGCCATCTCACATCAAGTTGGAGTAAGTAAGCTTGGGTTCGATCGTCTTGCGATTGTGTTGTCTTGAGCAATTCTCTCATCGCGCTAACCCCAGATATTCCATTGTCTTTGAGATTCAACTATTTCACCTTCATCTTGATTGATTGCTCGACTTTAGCTTCAACATAGGGACTCTTACGCATAGTTGGGTGATTGACTTATCGGTAACTCTTCAATGTCTTCTCCATTTACATTGGGTTCATCAAAAACCACATGGATAGACTCTTACGTAACCATAGTCCTCTTGTTCGGCCTCTATAGCTTTACTTTCGGTTTGAGTATCCCAAAAGATACCTTCATCAACTTTAGCATCAAACACCTTTAGATTATCCTTTGCCATTGTTGTGGATGAAGCATTTACATCCAAATATTCTAAAATATGCAACATTTGGCTTTCTCCTATCCAAATCTTATAGGAGTCTTTGTCAATTTGTCTATTAATCATGCATCTATTTTGAGTATAGCATGCGGTGTTTATAAACTTGACCCAAAATCTTTTAGGAGTCCGAACTTGACTAACATGGTCCTTGCGAACTTCCTTGAGTTTTGTTCTTCTTTCGCTCTTCATTCTGCTGTGGAGTTCTTGTTGCAGATAATTCACGAGTAATACCATTTTCAACACAGTACTGAGTTATTATTCCATTGACAAACTCAGTTCCTCTATCAGATCTTATCTTAATAATGGTTTGACTCTTCTCATTTTGAACTCTTTTCATCGGTTGAGGTAAACACGCAGCGTTTCCTTCTTTTTACACATGAAGATTGTTCATGTATATCTTGAATAATCATCCACCACTACTAGAGTGTATTTCTTCCCACTTATGGTAGGCTTTAAATCAATTGGACCAAATAGATCCATATGCAACAAATGTAATATCCTTGTTGAAGATGGACTTGACTTCTCTTTGAATGATGATTTGATCTGCTTTCCCAACTGGCATGCATCACAAACACTTTCCTTCTTGTATCTCTTGAGTCGGTAGTCATTCTACAAGATGACTCCTTACAAGCTTTTAATTGTCTTGAAATTCGATGACTCGAACTTCTTGTGCCACAACCAACTTGATTCGGTTGTATTCTTTGCTAACAAACAAGTCTTGGTGTGGCGATCAACCAATCTACCACATACATATTCTTTATGCGGATCCTTTTTGGCACCACTTCATTTAATTGAGTGTCTTTGATTTGGCATACTCCATATTGAATCGAACATTATAGCCACTTGTCACAAAGTTGGTGATGCTTAACAAGTTGAAGTTGAGGCCTTCAACGTATCAACATCTGTGATTTCTAATCCGTTTTCTTGATGGATCTAGTGCCTCTTATTTCCCAGCTTTATTTCCTCCAAATATGACTTTTGCGCCTCTAATCTCCTTGAATTTTGATAGATTTTTCTTATTTCATGTCGTGTGCAAAACGACCACTATCCATATCTAGGTTCCTTGGCTTTCATTTGTTCCTTGAACACTGCAATCAAGAAATTAGTTTTTAGGTACCCATACTTATGCAGGGTCTGAGGGGTTAATCTTGTAAGATGATCAACCAACCTATAAACAAATGATCTGACTCTAAGAGGTTGCCATCTATCCTCCCATAATCATAATCCACTTTGGCAAATTGCTTGGGGGCTTTAGGTTCATACAATTGTCTCTTTTGTTTATCTGTATGCTGTGTGTGTGTTTTAGCAATTGCCTTCTTTGGGTAGTTGTGATATTTAAGTGTAGTGCTTGGGTGCATATGTGTCTTTGATGATAGCTCTTTTGCCTTTGGAATTACCTTTGTTGAGTTCTAGGCATTTGCCATTTTGGCATATATTCCATAGGTCTTTCTTTGATATTTCACATTATTCCAATCGAACTTGGCTTGGGTAGTTTATACCATTCCCATCATTTATATTCCTTTGATAGAACTTAAGGGGATTACGGTAGCTCTGTTTCTTCTTCACAGAGTACTTCTGTTTGGGAGTTTGCTAAGGAACTACGCTAGATTTCTTCTCGGTTGTCCTCTCTGCATACTCAACTAGCTGTTTTCCTTTTCCTTTATATCCAAGGCCGGTTTGTTTGTGATTGTGTTTTGGAATGAATGTGTGCAACATTTGGTGTCTTGGATTTTGAGATGCTTCATTACTTGAAGATCTTTTTCCAAGATCAATGTGTGAGTTTGACTATGCACAAAGGAATTGAATCTGCTGTCTTGTCTCCACATTCTTTTTGGCTCATGATAAGGTCATCCAATGATTTAGATGCCTTTGTGAATGAAGCAATCACATTTTTGAGATTATTTTCTCTTTTTCTATAAGCGACTATCTTTGCTATTAGTTTAGCATTCTCGATTTTAGGCTTTTTGTTCTCATCAGCTATGTGACTTAGAGTTCTCAGCTCCTTAGTTAGCTGTGAGTTTTGGCTTTTGAGCTGGCCGTTTTCCTCATTTAATAGTGTGTGTGAGGATTTAATGTGCTCAAAGTCTTTCATCATTTTGCCTAATGAATCATAAAGATCGGTGGGTGATGAAGTGTGTGTGTCACAATCACTATCACTAAAATGCGAGTGGGATGAGTTAGAGTGTACCTCATTTTACAGTCGAGTTGATCTTGTTCTTTGGCCATTAGACATATTAAGGCTTCTTCTTCGTCAGAGTCACTTGAGTAGTCGAGGACTACTCTTTGAGTGCCTCTTCCTGACTTAGTCTTAGGTTTGTCTCGGCGGTTTGAAACCAACATTGCCTTTTTCTTTTCTTGTCTTCTTTCTTTGAAGACTCTTCTTTATTTTTCATTCATGTATTTATTGATTACAGGATATGGACAGTCAATAGCAAAGTGTCCTAGTTGTCTGCAATTCCCACACAGGTTTTCGACTTTTTGATCAGCTTTCTCATTTCTTGGGTTGTCATCTCTCTTTGATATTCGACCTTTTGATACTCAACTCTCTTTGGTGGCCTATCTTCCCTTGATTTGGAGGGAGCTGAATGTCTTCTGGAGGATTCGCCATTATTTCTTTTGTAGTTCTTGTTGAAGAACTTGTTGAATCTTTTAACCATCAGCGCAATCTCCTTCTGGTTAATGACTTCTTTGGTCTCAGCTCTCTTCCCATCCTTGACTATAAGTGCAGCTATTTTGGGTACATCTGTCTCCTCTTGATCTTTTCTTATCTGTTCGAATTCATAAGCTTTGAGGTCTGAGAATAGTTCATGATTGGATGTTTTTGATAGGTCCATCGAGTGCCTTAGAGCCATGGTCTTCATTTCCCATTCAAATTGGGAGACTCCTTAGAATTTTCATACACATTTTCTTTCGTGTGTATTAACTTTCCCAAGTCTTTGAGAGCTCATTTGTAATTTCAGTGAATCTAGCATCCAGCTGATCCATTGTTTCACCTGCAAGCATTTTAAAGTTTTCAAATTTTTGAACTACAACAGATAACTTGTTTTCTTTAATTTGCTCTGATCCTTCACAAATTAAAGTTAATTTATCCCAGATTTCTTTGGTTGTCTTGCAAGATTTGACTTTGTTGAACATGGCTTTGTCCAAAGTCTTGTAAAGTATATCCTTGGCGACATTGTCCAAGTTGTATCTTTTTCTGTCATCATTTGTCCATTCGGTTCTTGGTTTTCAACCATAGGTGGTCTAGAGGAAGAACCTCTTCTCCTTCAAATGCGCGACTCTCATTGCGTTGTGTTCACCTTCATTATTTGTAGTGGCACATCCTCTATCACTATCCACATCTCATCATGTAAAGCGATAGATGAGCATGCATAAGTATTTTCCAGTCATCAAATTCTTCAATGGTGAACATAGGAATTCGTGTCAAACTTGCTTCCATGATAATAACTTTTGCAAAAAAAAAACTTTTGAAAGAACAAGTGTTAAAACTTCTTTGAAAGATTGGGGATCTAGTTCGAGAACCGATGCGGAAGGTTGATGAACCAACCGCTCTTATACCACTTGTAGGTCCCAAGGGGGTGTGAGTAAGGTTTAGAAGGGGTTGAATAAACCTTACCAACTTTTCGAATTTAGTCCTTTTAAAATAGTTCGAGTTAATTTCACATGACTATGTCCTTGATGGATAGCTAATTTAGTTAACCCGATGAGTTAGCCACTCAACGGACTCGGCGAGTTGTTGATAGAATAACTCAATTTTTTTAGTCTAATACTTAACTTGGTTGTGATGAAATTTTCAGCGGAAGACTTAACACCCTTGAATTTGGTTTAAGTTTGTTTTAACACTTGGTTTAGCACTTTGTTTATTATCAGTTGGATTAGCAAATTATCGGCATATATAAAATGATATGCAGAAATTAAATGCTGAAATGTAAATGACATAATAATTTTTATAGAGGTTCGAAGATGGGGTAATTCTTCTAATCATCTCTTCTCCAACTCCTGGAGGAATCCACCAAGTATTGATTAGAGTACATAGTGGTTATCAGTCCAGATACAAGTCTTGATCACCACGGTGACTTGATCCTTTGGGACTCAGTTTGGAGATGCCTTGGTCACACAGCTGGCTTCTCGTCTGACTCAGCTTCTTCATAGAGCGGTTGCCTTGATACTTTAGCTCACTTGCTCAAGTTCCTTGGATTTGATCACGAAGCCCTCCAATACGTTAAGACTGGTTCGACCTTGAACCTTTCTACAATCCTCCTTGGAATGTAGACCCATTTTGATTCTTCAAAAGTTTCCTCTTCAACAGTTTGAAGTTGTCTTTCCTTCACAGCTTGGTGTTGGATCGATTTCCTTCGAAATTTAGGCTTGAAGATTTGCTTGAATAACTTGAGAATATTTTGCAGGTTATAGAATGAATATTGCTTTCTTGCTCGTCGTTCTGGTAATCAAAATCCCTTGTTCTCAAAGTGATTCCTCAGCCTTTTATAGTGAACTTTTAAAAATCTGTCCGTTGAAGAGATAGGCTGATTTCAAAAGTCACCTGTGTTCGTTGGCTTGTCTTGTTGCAGTCCTTGATATTGACATTTCCTCGTATTAAATGAGCATTCGATTTTTCAGGTCGACCTGAGGTGCGTCTTCCTATTGGTTTATTCCTTTTGCACGCTTCTGGGACTGAGCACTTTAAGACATGGCAGCATCGAAGTATTACTTGTTTGGGTAATATTCTTGACTTCTGTGCAACATATTCTTTTCAGTTAACTCCTCTTTGCAGCTGCCTTTTCCCCAGGTGACTTGAGTCTGCTCCAATGATTGGAAGACTCATCTGTCACTTCAACTTGACTTGGCTTATTGAGTTGACTTTACTGACACTTCACACAGTTGTATCTTAGCTGGTACTCATTCAGTCAAGTTCTTGACTCTCCTCCTTGCCATACTCAGCTGTTCCACAACGGAGTCTTCATTTTAGTCTTCAGTTGACTTCTTGTATATCTAGGCATAGCTGACTTGACTCAGCTCGTACAACCCTATCTATTACAATACAAATTACAGGGAAAATGGGGTGCCAACTTTCTAGTCTAAGTTTTACATGGTATTCATCAAAATCTAATAAATAAATTTCCCAACATCCTACAAATACGCTTATAATGTTTCTCTCTTCTCCATCATTTTCTTTCTTATTCGTAGGATCAAGAACTCTTCTTAACTACATAAACACAATTCTTAATTCACAGGTTGGATTAAAGATGGATGTTCACTTATACGAGCAATCCATATCCACGATTGTACGGAATAATATTACCTGCAAAATAGTTGTTTGGTGGTTGTTATCCATTCGTATGGACTATCTGTTGGAAAATTAAATGGAAATTGTATTTTTGGCATAATTTCTTGGACCCATTTATTCAATAAAGAAGAGAATATTTAACTCCAATAGTGTTTAATTTTGTAACACTTAAAACTCTCAACTCATGGAGTAGTGGGAGAGTGATGGCACTTGAAACTCCCAAGTCATGGAGGAGTGGGAAAGTGAATGCTCCTAGTCGTGGGTAGTGGAGAGTTAAAATGGGTTGATCTTGAAACCTATAAAAGGTTGTTCAATTTTTCACAATCTACTGCACAACTCAACTCCTACACTTGCATAACAAAAGTCCTTGCATCTTGCTCTTATGTTCATTGGCTTCCAATTGCATTTTGGTGGTGATTTCCAAGCATAATCTTGATTCGCGAAATTGAGGTAATGGGAAACAAAGGGCGTCCCAAAATGATTTTCTTTCCGTCTTACATTGTCTTTGTTGTGATTTAATTTATTACAAATTTTCAATTGTTGTTCTATAATTTGTAAATTCATCTTGATTGTATAATCCAAGTTGTACTAGAATATACACTCCTTATTTTTCAACATTATCCTGTAGGAGAGATGTTTGAACCTATTCGAGTTTATGAGATCATGCGGATGTTGGTAATTAATTGCCTCAATAGCCTTTTCAAAAGAAGTGCTTAAGAAATAGGCTTAATTGCAAAAATTGGTCCACTAACTATATGGCCCAAGCAAAATTAGTCCATCAAAAGTAGGTCTAGCAATTGTGGTCCATCAATTAAATTTTTTCTCACATTGAGGACAATTTTCGTCAAAATTAAATTCTCACCGAAATTAATCACGTCTTTGTCACATGACCCCAAATTTGGGGTTTTTGAATTTTCCCGGTGATTTTTGCTTATGTGGATTTTTTTTAAGTTATGACTAGATTAATGATGATGAGGTGGCAAATTTTTGGAGGGAATCCATTTAACATCTAATCGCTTCTTCTTCTTCTATCAGAATCCCTAAAATCACACTTGCAGGAACCCTAAAAAACTTGCCCATTTCTCTTTCTCTCGTTTCATCTGCTCCAACCAAAACAACCAAATCATTTGAAGATGTCGCCCACAACCAGAAATCTCGACTGCTTCTGTGGAAAGAGGGCGGTCACGCGCACAACATGGACCAAAGAAAACCCAGGCAGAAGGTTTAATGCATGTTTACATTTCGGTGTAAGTTGTTTTGTTTCTTCACCAAATAAATGGCGTTCTTACCCAATTTTGAAAAGTTGTTCTTCCCAAAAATTTCAATTTGCTGAGTTTATGTTATCTCATACCGTACAGAGGGGTGGGTGTCGATTATTTGAGTGGGAGGATCCCCCAATGTGTCATAGAGCGAAGGCAATAATACCTGGTTTGCTAAGGAAAATCAACAAGCTAGAGGGTGAGACGAAGAAGCTTGAGAGTGAAGTTCAGAAATTGGAGGATAAAGTTTCACAATTGCAACCTTGAGTAACAAAACAAGGTTTTTACAAGGTGGTGCTTTTGATGCTTGTGGTTTGTGTTCTTATAAGCTGGATGTTTGTTGGGGGAAATCAGAATGTTGTGAAGAATGGGGATGCAAGACAATGCACTCAATTTATGCTAGCCTGAAGCATGAATTTTTATTGTTTTATGTGAACGTGCTGGGAAAGTAGAGGCAAACATGGTAATGAAGTAATGTTCCTTAGTGTTTTAGTAGTCCAAGTTAGGTACTATGTATTTCCTTTTAGTCCTCAAGTGTTTGTGTAATATGTTCTCTGTTTATGTAATGTATTGCAGTGTAATGTTTGGTAATGAAGTAATGTTCCTTAATGTATTGCACTTGTAGAATTATGCATTTACTCTTATGAAAACTAACCACAAAGCTCAAAAGAAAGAACATATGCACATGCACATGTGCATATTCCAACAGCAGTACAGCTCCAAAACAAGCATCAAAATACATCCAAATAAACTTGCTCATCTCATGTATTTGTGACAAACTAAACCTGCTCATCTCTTGCAAATAAGCATCATAAAAATATAATTAAGAACAACATGACAAAAGCTGCCATATATTAAACATAAACATAAATATGGTCAATGTCATAACATTTTTTCCATAATCTAACCAAAATGATGACAAAATACTACAAGGCATAACATGTTTTCTTGCCAAAATACATATGTTTTCCAGAAGCTGCCAAAATACATCAAAAGACAGATTACATTGTCAAAATGCACATCAAAAGTCTGATTATAGTTCACTTCCTAGTATTCTTGCTAATATTGGACAAATTAGAATTAATGCTGGGCAAGTCCCTGTACTTCTGTCCACCTTCAGGTATGGAGAGATTCCCCATGTGAAATTGTTGGAACACTGAAGGCCCAACCATATTTGGGGCCTTAGGTCTACCAACTTGAGACATTTGAGTTGGAAATTCTTCTTGGAGGAAATCTACATCTGCTCCAATGGGTGTTAAAGGTGGAAGTAGAGAGTGTTTGGTTGGTCCTTGAGGTTGAACAGATGGTTGAGGTGGAACTGGTTCAGATGTTTGATTATTGGTTGTCCTTTTGACACTTGTAACCCCCTGCACACACATAAGAAATAATAGATTGAAAATCAAATTATTTTAGAAATTGAGAAATGATAACAAATAAAAACACACTTACACTAGGATCCCCTGCATTGCAGTTGTTTTCTCCTGCTTCTTGAGTGCCAATATTCCTCTTTTTCACCTATACATTGCATAAGTCAAAAAAAAGTTACAATCTTATAATTTTACAAAGATAACAAATAGAAACACACACACACACACACTTACAATCTTGGCATGTTGTTGGACTGATGTATCCCCTGCTCTTCTTGCACATGTGGTTGCATTGTGCCCATCTACACCACATACTCTGCATTTCACAGTTCTTTGTTGTCTTTTCAAACTCATTGGCTTCTTCCCTACAACCTTTTTCTTTCTCTTCAAACCAGGCTCATCAGCTTCCAATCTTCTTGCTCTTGGAGGTCTTCCAACCCCTCTACCAAAATTTGGAGGCAGAGGTGGGATATATGATGTCTCATCCCACAACATCTCTCCAGTGATACCTAGGATTGTAGAAGCATAAACACTTTTATCTATTTGCAAGAAATGTAGCATGAATGAACATAATTTTGTGGTATCCCACCTTGATTAAAAATTGCCGCAAGCATGCTTGCAAGGTATCCCACTCAACCGCCACATTCAACAAGTGCATGTGAACTCCTTCAAATCTACACGCACTGCCCCCCATCATAGCAAGATATCTCATATTGGTTTTCAGCACACTTAAGTGTCATGCAGTCAGCCACTTTGTCACAATGTTTCTGAAGAATTTTCATAATTCTAGGACACAACACATCCTTCCACTTCTCAACAAGATCTCTGTTTTTTTGCAATCTACACATCATATATTGTCTAATCCATTCAAGCATAGTCATAATTGCTTTTTCTCTAGCCTCTAAGATGCACATGTTGAATGTTTCTGAGACATTGTTAAGAAGCATGTCACATTTTGAGGCCTCATCAAGTGTGACCGCTCCAATGCACAGAGGTTTGTCATTAAACCAATCTGGCAGCTTCCCGATTAAGATCCTCAACTTGCATTCTCACATTGAATTCTTCAGTTGTGCTTGCTTGTGCAGCCCTCCAAAGTGCATTTTTATAAGCTAAACCCCTATAACCAACACTCTTGAAATTATTGTGCATATGTCTAACACAAAATCTGTGATCACTCCCTGGAAACACCTCACTAAAGGCTTGAATTAGACCTTTCTGTTTATCATATATGGATGTGAATTCAAACTCCCTAAACATGTGCAAATCATGCTTCAAGACTGTGAGAAACCACTCCAATATTTCCCTATTTTCCTTACACATTACATCATAGGATATGGGGTATATGTTATTGTTTGGATCAACTCCTACAGCTGCAAGCAAAACCCCTCTATGTGGCCCTTTCAAATGGCAGCCATCAACCTCTATGAATGGCCTACAACCTGACCAAAAACCCTCTTTCACTGCACTAAAGCAAACATAAAATTTACTAAATCTCAAATTTCCATGATCATCATTCTCAGTGTCCAAAATAACTATGGATCATGGATTGGACCTTCTCAACTCTTCACCGTGTGGTCCCAAAGTTTTGCATATTGTGAGTCGAGGACTCCCTCAATCAATTGTCTTGCCCTCTCCTTTCGCCCTATAAACCTGGTCTTTTGATATATGACACATGAGTTCATTGACCACATCTAGCCTCCAAGCCTTAACATTTCTTTTTGGGTTTGTCTTAAAAATTTGCATGTATCTTTCAGTCAGCCAATTGGATTTCATATTTTTCACATTGAATGTTGGAGGACAAGTATGCTCGGGGATTATATTCCCTAATCAAAACGCTCTTTCTTAACGATTGAGGCGAATCTTCCACATACAGTCAGCTTGTCCACACCTCACATACACCCTAAAAGAATCATTCTTAGTGAATTTTAAATATCTTTTGGTCTTAATGGCATGTGGATCAACAACTTTCCTAAACTCTGTCTTAGTGCTAAATTCCATCCCTAATTCAAATACGGGATCATATATAAGCTTTGGATTGAACACTTTGGTGCCTTTGGCTTCCATCTTCTTCATCGAGACACTATTTATTCATCAAAATCACCCTCAATATGTACTATATCCTCCTCACCAGGATTCTTCACCTTGGATGACTCATCATTGTCTACATTCTCGCTTGGTGGTTTGATCCACATGTTTTCAAACAAATGATCATCATCTTCACTATCACTAACCATGTCATGGTCACTATCCACTAAATCCTCTCGAATTATTTTCTTCATTAACTATCTCAATCCCATCACCCTCGAATTATTTTCTTCATCTTCATTCACTATCCCCCCCAATCACTTAAATTGCCAGTATCATCCATACCCTCTTCCACCCCATCAAACTCTTTCCCTCCATCACCCTCTTCCTGTCCCCATTGTCACCATCCTTTTCCTCCGACATCACTCAACATAAATATCCATCTATCTATTTTTAATACTCTTGTTAAACAACCACAAGAAGTCTTCATCTTTCATAATCAGCTTAAAATCTCCATTCCACAACATATGGTATCTCTTGTTTCCTACATGTACATGATTTGTAGCCCGTAGATCCATATTGCTAACACTTATGTGAGAATCATCCACATAGTCAAAATCAATACCTTGCTTCCAATGTATTTTGCACGGTGTGCATTCAAACTCACCTCCATAGTGCATGACTAGAGTGAGGGAACCGGGGTGGTGGTACGTCAACAAAAATGCAAAAAAATAAAAATAATAAAATAAAATTAGTCCGACCCACCAAGGGACATCTTTTATATCACTTAAGCATTAAAGGTTAAAAAAATTGATATACCAACCACACCAACCACACATGTTTTGACTACGAGTACACAAGCACATAAAAACAAAGATTTATAATACCAACGTATTCGGGAAAATGTGTAATAATGATTAGGTTTTGTGGGAAAAAAATGTGTAGATGTGATTGATGATAGAAAATAAGAAAAATGGAAGTAAGAGAATAATATATTTTACGAAAATTTTCATAAACAATCGCATATTTGGTCAAAAAAATTCCAACGGGCGAAAATGGAATCCACTTCATATCCAACCGCCACCTTAAATTTATTTATGTAAACCCGCGTTATAGAGGATCCAGCGAATGCGTAGCCACAAATAGATGATCACAAATTTATGCAAGAGTGGTAATAATTAATCAAATTGGATTATGCGATTATGATAAAGACCTTAGTCCAAGTGCTATTTGACTTGGGCGACATATGTCTAGCAAAAACTTAGTAAAATCATCTTTGTGACCATTGTTTGTCCCCACCCCAACCATGATCAAAAAGATAATCATAGATTCTTTGAAAAGGAATATATATGACAAACATTGTTGTGTGTAAAGATAATAATCAAAACATATATAGGATCCATCTTAATCAAATTTTGTATCGTTAGTTTCAATTATTTAAGTGTCCATTTGTTTCACCGAATAGGATAGTGATTGTGTTGTTTCAAACTCGGTAGAGGTTTGGGGTTTGATTCTCATCACTTTTTCCTATCAGGATATGTACTTTCAAGAAAAGTGTATTTTTATTTTTATTATCAAATGATTTTATGAACATAATTGTATTTTGAAAGAAAACATAGTGAAATATAATCTTCAATGCCTTTTTTTTTCCTGTTTTCTCCACTAAATTCTAGACTAGATGTAAGCTTAGTGGACGAAAACTGCCAATTTTAGGTTTGATCAAGATGGATTTATTCTATATATTATAGTTTATAAGGAATACGTTTGGTTGCTTAGGTCAACACCAAGGGATATGTAAATGCCTAACATCCTATCAATATCCGAATTCTGATGTGTGTAGCCAAAAAAAAGTTAGTGCACCAATTTATTTCGGTAAGATTGCTTGTTAGGTCAATTGAAGAACCTCTACAAGAATTATTTTCTTGTCCGGTGAATAATACCTAAAAAAATACCTCTCATTCGTGGGTGCAAGGGTGCTTAATGAATTGAGTCATATCGAATAACACGTTGTCTAACTTTGATTTACATACTTTTATCGAACATAATGATGAATTTGAACTTGTTCTATTTGTTAAATAAGTTAAGTTTGAATGAGTTTTAGTTGAGATTAACACAAGTCGAACACGGTAGTTTAATACTTTTACATATACTTAGTTATTCTTAAATCGAGTCGATTTTAAAATTTAAATTTATTAGAACAATGAAAAAGAATAAGACTATTCAACTTGGCATATGATCAAAACATTGAGCTTGGCAATTTTCAGACAAAGGAAATGATTAACTTGATTTATTTTTAATTCGTATTTGCAATTTAACCTAGGTACATTAAGGGGACGAATTTTTAGACATAATGGGTATTAAGTGTTTTCAAATTATGTAGTGGGGCAAGACTTCAAGATTTAATAATTATACATAACAAATTTATTAACTTAATAATCATGTATAAAACAAATGGTATTAAATTTGCAAATTTTATAAAGTTGAGGAAAGAAACCGCGATCTCGTGTGTGTCATGCCACCCGGCAGTGCCACCTGGGTGGATCACCCTAAATCCACAACACCCATGTTGTGTGTGTATGTAATCGGGGTGGATCCAAAAAAAAATAGCCGGGTGGCATGGAGCACTTCGCCACTCTGTAACCTTATAAGTTGTTGTTGACAATAAAAAAAATAGTTTGGTACTTTATATTAGAGATTTCTATATAATATATATATATATATATATCACAAAAACTCATGTCGGGACTATCTAATGGATCACGATCTGTTGAAGCCAGCGGATCGACCCCATGAACCCGTGGCATTTCCGTAATATTAACGGTGGTGTTTTAGTAGTTTTTCGGGGACCACCCGTATTAACAATTGATCCTTAAAAAGTATTAGCAAATCGCTTCCAAAAAGTATTAGCGATTCTCTGAAATGTATTAGTAGTTCCCTCAAGAGTATTTTAGTATTTCTCATAAATATACTCCGAAATGTATTATCAATACCTTAAAAAGGTATTAGTAGTTACTCGAAAAAGTATTAGTAGTTCCATGTATTTTAGTAGTTTTCTGAATATAATTAAATTTTTCTCTCGAAATGTATTAATAGTCCTTCCGAAAAGTATTAGTCAAATCCTTCTAAAAAGTATTAGCAAGATTCTTGAAATGTATTAGTGTTCCTGCTGGAGAGTTTTTAGTATTTATCATGAATATACTCCCCAAATGTATTAGCGAGTCCTCAAAAAAAGTATTAGTAGTTCCTTGAGAATATTTTAGTAGTTTCCACTGAATATAATTAAATTTTTCTCCCGAAATGTATTAGTTGTCCTCGGAAAAGTATTAGTAGTTTTTCAAAAAGTATTAGTAATTTCTATAGAGTATTTTAGTAGTGCTCTTTGTATTAGTTTTTCTTATAAAATGTATTAGTATTTCTCCATAAAAATATTAGTTGATACTAATACTTGTATCATTTAGTGTTTCGTCTTCAAATACTCTCTCTTGCATATTCATTTTGGATCACTGAAGAAAAAAAACAGAAAAATCTAAAAACGATGAATTTCTACGATTTGAAACTTAGCCCCTCTCTGATCTCAAAATATCTAACAAGACTAGTAATATGGAGCAATCCCCTAAATATCATCAATCCTTCCGTGCAAATCCGATCGAAGAAAAAAAGAAGACCACCAAATATGCTCTCAAAATAAACCAATGATACAAAGAACGAGAAAAGGTTACGGGATCGAAAAGGACCTCCGCGATGGAAGTTATCCTACAACCTGATGTATGCTTTGATTAATTAATGAAATTATGATTTCTATCTCAAAAAAAAAAAATACGCGACCACGGTGGTAAAAACAAGCAACTCAATGGAGGCGGCCCGGTCTGAAGCAAACGTAGCCGAGGGATTACCAGGTCTAATTTTTATGTTTTTTTTTTTTTAGATTTGATCGGTCGATTCTTTGGGGCTCCGTCCTAGCAGTTAAATCCGTTAGGTATGTCGACGGAGACAAGCTCTATATATATATATATATATATAATTGGGATTTAATATAAGCAACAATTTAGGATTTTTCCACTATGTTAACCAAAAAACAAAGGCCTTGTATGGTTATGTTTCCATGGACTATTTCTAGTTTCTAGTGTTGGAAAATGAATTTTCAAATTGGTTTCGTGTAAAAATTGGAATTATGTTTGGATAAGTGAATGAGAATGAGTTTTATGTAGGTTTGGAAATGAGATTATGTTTGGTTAAATAGTTTTGAAATAGTATTTTATGAATATAATAATTTGAAAAGTTGATAGTGGTTAATATTTTAATTGAATATATAATATTATATTTTGTAAGATTGTAGGCTAGTGGGTCCCATTAGATATATATAGTAGTATTTTAAGTAGATAAGTTGGTAATTGAGGTCCCACATATATAATTGGATTAAAAAATAAGAATAGTGATTGATAAGTGATGTAGAGTTGTATAGGGTTGAGAATTGAAATTGTAGGTTTGAGATAATGTTTTATGTGAAAAGTAGAAAGTGGAAATGATGATTTCCATTGGAAATTTTAAAACAAACATGATTCCATTTCTATGAATAGTTGGAAATTGGAAATGGGGCATGGAAACATAAACAAACAAAGGCCAAAACATCTCAAAAATGTTTGGAGTCGATGAGGTTGCCATGATTTGTCACATCGGTCAATTAATAAATTTTTACTTGAGAGGATCTGGTTGTCTTTGTCGTGAACCCCATCAAAACAACGGCTTCGTCGTGCACATCCAGGCGGTTTACATAACTTGTAGCAATGAGGGGTCGAAGTTGTTGTCGCCAGACGTAGTCATGCGTAATAAGCAAGGTGAGTTATACAAAAAAATAAAAAAAACTCAGCCATGGCGAGACTTGCCATACACATAGGTACATAATCGAACCGAGCCGTGCTTTTGAGTGTTTGAGTTTGGCTCGTTTATTATCGAGTCGAACTCGAGCTGAATTTATCGAACATATTGATGGCTCACGAACTTTTTCAAGCAATCGAGCACAAAAAGAGCTTAGTAAATATTAATTAAAAATTAAATTATTTTTCAATTGATTAAAGAAAATATAATTATTTTTATATTTAAAATTCATAATATATGTATTAAAACTTATAATTTTATTCAAAAAAATAAGTTTATTGAAATATTTTTATATTATCTCAGTAAAAATGTGAAAAATTAAAATTAAAATCAAAATATTAGTTTAATTTATAAGAGCTTACTATCGAGCCTATTCACGGCTTACTAGCAGCTGTTCACGAGCTAACGAGCCGAATATCTCTAAGTTTGAGTTTGGTTCGTTTATTTTAACGAGCTTCATTAAGCAACTCGAATGAGCTTTTATCGAATCGAACTCAGAATAGCTCACGAGCGGCTTGGTTCATTGCAGCCTATATACATATCAGTGATGTCTACGACTTAAATGAGCATACGTTAATTAGTTGAGATATTATACGTCATAAATATATAAACACAATTACATCAAATACGGAAATAGTTGATGTTCGTATGATAAGTTAAAATGGCTTCTTTTGATGTTTTGATTACAAGCTATGGCATACATATTAAAGAGTTCAAATATTCATTAAGTTCCCATTATACCATTTATAACAAATAAGGAAACAATTAAATTTGTTCCGATATCACGAGAATACTAACACTTTCAGTTTCTATTACTTGTTTCATTCGTGGCATTGTTACACTACTTAGATCCAGTCTCCATACGGAGGTTTTAAATAGATCATGTCGGGTTTTCAGCCGATAAACTTAACAGGTTATAAAATTAAAAATTGTTTGATTCTATATTATCAGTTCAAACTAAGGTTTACATGTGAAAATAGAAATAGTCATTACGACCATATCGGGCCCAACATAAGCCGTAAAATTAATAAATCCTTAGAATTCATACATTCTTTGGCCAAACAACGCCGGGTGAGATGGCTCGCAACACCACCCGGTCGGAAACTTCGCTTTGAGATCGTTTGACAAACATCGGACTCACCATTGTTCAACCTCACCCTCGGGGAAGATGATCGCATTATCCGACTCCTTCGAAACATTTGCTCGGCCACATCTTGGTTCGTTTTCCTACTCCGGGCGTATAGGTAATTCTTCAAGGGATAGATCAATAGTACCTTTATGAACACATGTTGAACAAAAGCCTTTATTTTATTAAGAACTTAAAGAAAAATTTATTCATCGATGTCTCGTACTTGGGAGGAGAAAACTGTTTAGCCTCTCATAAAGGCTATCACACTCTACATAAAATTAAAAACTAAAAATTTAAAAGTGAAATCACTCACGGAAATTTTAAACACTCTACTAATTTTACAAAGGAAATTTATGTTCAAAGTAAGGAGATGTTCGATGCTGGCATACTGCGAGATCTTGACATTTATAGAGGTAGAAGACCTCATGTTACTGTGTATTATTGTCCTTGGTGGATGTCTCTTTCCTTCTTGAATTATTGCTCCACTTGTAGCAATTAGTTGGCATCGACTCATCTTCGCATGGGTTGGGCCTCATCTTTGCAGCATCCGAAAGTTTTTATGAAAACTTCCAAATCATCTTGACTAGATCCTTGCGTCTTTTAGTAAATTGGACGGCATCTTTAATGGACCCATCTTTGCGTCTTTTTCTTTGAGTGGGTTGTTACATGTCTGCCGGTCACGTATGTCTCCGGTAACTTTGTTTGAGGAATCTCTCTTTTACGGTTTGTCCCGATGCTTTGGATCTTACGTGACTTTTATTCTCCGTCGTAGGGTTTTCCTGCGATTGACTTTTTGGCGGAATCTTTTGCGAAATTTTCGGTTCATAGGTTTTGATATTCGGGATAGGCGAAGTTCCCAATGGCGAATGTGAGGCCATATTTAATATTTCCGTGAGTTTCTTTTCCCCCGTGACTTATTTTCCCACGGAAGATGTCTTTTCTTTTCGAATAGGTCTGCTGCGAATCTTGTAGTTTTCATGTCATAGTATTCAACGGGAATGATCGGATTCGTTTTGAATTTTGATAAAACTTGAGCGGAAACTTGACTTTGTCCATCTTAGTGAACGGACCCACAATCCCCATGCCGCTTGTTTGTAATTTGATCTTCAATGGAAGGTCATGGCCAATGGTCTTCTTGATTTACCTCCTTGATATTTTGAAGGCTCTTTCATCAATTCGTTAGGCTTTAATGAAATGGAAGGCTTCATGTCCACCTTTTTAAGGGCTCTGTTCTTGCACTTATGAAATACGACTCTAATGTATCCCCTCGTTTTAGGCTATCATTGTTGGACCCGACCACTCACAAATGCTGCTTCTGGATCCGTTTTGGCAATTTTGTGATCTCGGGAAGCCTGGTGAAGTAGTATAGATCAAGGCCAAAGCCCCAGGCTTCGTATCACCTCTTCACTTCTTTAGGGCTGGAATTTGGTAGAATCGAACCCTTGGATATTTTCGAGAAATATCGATATTTATTTTCTGGAGATATCCCTTGCACTGATCGGTATCTCCCATTAAATGCAGTATTCCACCAAAAATAAGAAACTTTAATCTTGTTAGTATCAATCTTAGAATTGCCCATCATAGGCTTAAAATTGATCTGTAGTCCTTTACCGGACGTCTTTGGGTTAATGTGATAACTGGGATTTGACTCAGGAGTATCAATTTTCCTTGAGCGACATTTACGCCGACTTAGGACTTGTGCTAGAGTACTTGAATCATGCTGCTCACGGGTTGGGGAGCCTGCGCTCTAAACGCTCCATTTGCTAATTAAGCGGCCGGATGAGTGGCCACTTGAAATGCCGTCCTCAGCTGAGAGTGAGGCGGGGCACATGCTTCATATCACGATCGATTACTTTGTCCCCAATCATTCTTTTGTAATTTCGGCTAAATCGGCATTGATGACCAGGGTATCAAATTCTCGGAGTAGCATTTCAATTTGGTCTCCAAGATGTCTTGAAAGTGAGGATGGAATAAAAAATTCCTCCATCTCTTGTTAGAAAATCTGCAAGAACATTTTCATGAGATTTTATAATGACAATATCATAATCATAATATTGACATTCAGTTTGCCATCTAAGTATCTAGCTTTTACGGTTTTGATTCAATTTTGTTTTTGAAAAGCTTTGACAACTGAATTATCAATTTTAAGATAAACTTTTGCCGATGTAAAAATAAAGGCCATTTTTGAAAGCACTTTACATTGCCAAAAGTGCTTTCTCGTTGATATGCCCACGAGGTTGCTTCAGCTTTATGCAGTAAATGGCTAGCTGCAATATCTGCATGGCCTTCTCCGTTTAGTGTGGCTTTTGTAGGCGATGCCCACCATAATCATGGCATACGTGTAAGAACATTCATCTTCATCTGTGGAATTGCAAGTTTCGGAAGCTTTTACAAACTTCTTTAAGTTGTTTGATTCCTTCTTGATGTTCATTACTCCCATTTGAATCTGCATCTTTTTTAAGATATGGGCTAAACACGCTGCGTAATGTCTTCAGATTGTTTATGAACATTCGAGGAAAAATTGACAACTCAAGAAAACTCACAGAAGGCTTTGCTTCTTGTCTTTCAATGTATCACGGAAATCACTGTATCTTTTCTACAATATGACTTTGTAGGATGATTCAGTTTAAATCGATCTCGATTCTAGGAATTGTCTGTCTTGTTGAAATCTCTTAACCTGTATAAAAGCACTAATCCTTCCTTGTGACAAACTTGTCCCGAAAAATATTTCCAAATGTTTGAGATGCTCCTTCATGTTCTTTGATGCGTCGAGAATGTCGCCGATATGCAACGAACATGGCGCTGAAATAATCTTTGAAGAGATTATCCATCTTCCTGATATATCGGGGTCGTTAGCGATCCCACCGGCATCACGTTCAAGAATATAGTGTCCTTGTGGTGTAGAAAGGCGTGAACTTCTTTGCTTTCTTCTTCATCTTGTCAGGGTAGAATCCAGTTGCAATCGAACTTTGAGAATATCTTGGCTCCTTTGATGCGATTAAGCGAAAAATTAATAGGCATTTTTGTTAAAATGCTTCATGATCTCTGGACAATGATCTTATGATCATCATAATGTTGTGAAAATAAGTCTTCTTGTCTCGTTCTCTTATGTGAATCGCTTGAATGTTTGTAGGAAATTATTTCCTAGCAAAACATGCTGCACCATATCATGGAAATAGATTGGTGTCATTTTCGCTTGTGCCATAAGTGCCGCTGCCTAGATCATGGTTTAAGCTTGTTTAATTCCCTGTTAAGGATAAGAATCCTTTTAGAGAATCTCTTCCTGATAGCTGGTAAATCCTCTCCTATTTTATTTCCAGGAAAAACATCCGGTTGCGGTACATGTATTCCGGCCTGGATCGATATAGGTGGCGAAATACTCGGCCTTGTATTGACATATAACATTAAAGATAGAAATGTATATAGAGAATGGACTAGTGGTCATACGATTACGTATCTTTTGTTGCCCCTTTGTGAACTCCATTCACGTCTTGTAATCTTTCCCGAGGTTTATGATCCGCAAGAAATTCAATTCCCGGTATTAATTGCTGCAGGATTTTTCTTGCAACTCTGTGATAAATAGGCTCAATTTCATCTTCGAACTTCCTTGATACCTTCCAACTATCATTGGGAGATAATATAAAACATCACAAGGAAAAATATTATCCTTTTGAATGATGTCGAATATTCTTCGGCTTCTCGCATCATTGGACATTTCAGCTCTCTGCTGTTTTGAAAACATCACGGAGATCGTTGAAGCGTACTTGGTCTCTTTTCTTCCCAATGACTCTTTTGCTCACCATTACATGCTTGTTGAAAAGACGTCATACGGACTCAACTCACGAGACTTGACTTTTGTTGAAGGTTGATCTTAATATTTTCATATCGATCTCATGATGGTTGGAGATTGAATAATTTACGTAAAACCACCTGGCAAAGTCCTCAAAGATTCTTGGACTTGATAAATTCCTTTCTCAGAATGCTTGAGAATGATGTGTATTCGAGAAGGCATAAGAAATCTTGTATGTGATCGAGTAAGGTTTATTCCATCTTTCCATCAAATCGACTCTTTTTGGAATCTTGATGAAGGGTTAGAACTTCATTGAAATCTCGATCTCCCCAAATTGTATGCAATTGTAGGATAGACATTAAATGCCAATTTTTATAGCATACAAATTTCACCTTAGCTCGGCAGGCATGAATCCTTGAGGTTTGAGATTCGCTTGTCAAAGATAAAGATTGAGTGAATCTATTCGCTATCTTTGAATGTTGCTTTAATAATAACCGCTTATGGCTCGATATGATCCGTAGAGTGTGTTAGCAACTTCTCTCTGATTGTGCTTTTGATCTCGGCGGGCTTCCGATGTAGGACCATTTGCATCTACGATCGAGTTCGATAAACTCCATCCCGAATGGCAAATTCTCGGTTGTTACTGCGTGGATAATTTGGTGTTTTCTATTCACAAAACCAAATATTATCGAATACTTTTCCATTGCTCCAATTGTAAACCCGTCATAGATAAAACCTTTGGATCTTCCTTCATGATCTCATAAGAGTTTTATGAGAGCGCTGAGTGTGAGAGAATCGACATATCTCACTGCCGGTCTATTTGAAGAATTTCTTCTTCACTCCTATTAAGCGGAGGTCACTTCCGTCGTCCGAATACATTTCTTAACTTCATAGATGCTTTCATACGAGGGTATATCCTCAGAATTGATACACTGTATAAAGATCTTGATAGTAGGCAAACCCCATCAATTTTTTGGTGTAGCTTGGTATGCGACTCGCCGTTTTACGGTTTATGCGGACCAATCGATTGAGATATGTCTCTTGCTCATGTCCGGCCAATTACAATCTTTAAAACTTTCATTAGCTCTAGTATGAGCTGCTTTGAAAGTTCTTCTTCTGGGGTTATCTTTTGGTACTTCGCATTAGGAACACGATGAAAGGCTCTCTTTCATTGGGGCTAGTCTTTATACTGATTTGTAACCGAGGCCTTTTGTTTTGACGAGAACCTTCTAGTCTCACATGAAAGACATGCTTCTTTTGTTGTTGCATCTCGGCCGGTATGGATGGCTTACATCCTTAGCCTTTGGCCGCGTACTTGGTTGATTTCCCACCTGTTGGGATATCATCATCCCATCATAACATAGAGGAGCTGCTTTGTTAATTTCGTAATCTCTTGTAATTCCTATATAGAGTTGCATGATAACACCATTCGATAACTTGGCGCTTTAAGAAAGACGTTTTTACGGCCACTTTATCTAATTATGCTCCACGTCCTTGTATTCATGATAAAGCATTTCTCTCCGAGGGGACTCGGAATCTTTGCAAAGGTAATATTGAAGCTTCCTTTTCTACAATCTTGGATTGCCACGGTGATGGTGAACAACTTGATATATTCGTCAATATGACAAATATCATGTAACTGGTATAGAGGCTTGTTTATATCTTTTCTTTTTCAATCCTCTAATCACTCAAAATAACGTATGTAGATAAAAGTTTGGATTTTGAATAGTTTTTTCATATCACCGACAATTCCTTTCGGTGATTCTCTGATGTGACAGCCTTATTTGTACTTGCGTCGGTCATATCCCGTGCGTCTTTACGGATCCTCGATGCTCGTTTCAAGGAGTAAATGAAGAAATCTTTCGTAAGATCAGGAGTACTGCGCAATCCTCATTGATGATGCCCATTTTAGCCAATAAGGACTTCTCGATTTTTGAAATCACGGGATATCGGTTAGCATCAACCAGCTATGGTTATGTCCCGGATCTAAATGCGATCTTCCGTAAGGCGTCTGGTGAATATTTGGCCTTCTAGAGGTACTGAGTTCTGCAAAGGTGGTCGAGCTCCCGCTCTGTGAAAGTGTTTCACTTCCCATTGTGAAATCTCCAGCGTGATGCATTCTCTCATCTCGGTTTCCCGAATTTGAACACCGTACTTTCTCGGCCCAGGATTAACTAGTGGCGGTGGAGGAATTGGTCACTTGTGGTTCATAGGTAACCAAAAGCGATCCATCTCTGCGTTCATCTTTAAATCTACAATTCCTAATCTGCGAAGGATTCTCGCAAGCGTCATAGATCTTTAAGATTCATCTTTTCCATATCCATCTTATTAATTTATGATGGATTTTCCTTTGATGATAGCAATAAGCTTTTCATCGTCCAAGTCATTTTTCGTACCACTTGGTTGGTTTCCCCTTTTGATGTAAATAAGTGCATCCCCAAAATCGACACGCTTCTTCCCCATAAGAACTCGGTTTGTCCTCCAGTTCTTGACTTGTTTTTGAATATCATGAAGGATTTCAAAGAGTTTCGCCACGATATCTCACCATCGTCTCCATCACAGTTGGATCCGATGAACTTGTCTTTGGTAGATGAATATGGCGGTTGCCATAATTCGCATACCGTCTTGAACTTCTCTAATATCGCTTTGAGATCTTAGATGTATGGAAGTATCTCGCTCCTTCACAGTATTCCATCGGAATCATTGTTACATGGGCATTCTCATGGATAACTGCTTGGCGATTCATCGAATGACATATATTATCTGTTTCTTGTTTAGAAACTCAAATAATATGCCGCTTTCTTTTAGCGTGTCTCAAGGTTTCTCTATCGGCTCCTGCGTGTTCTTTTTCATCATATTGGTTTTGCCCGATATTTATCTTCATCTTGGTGATCTTGTGTGTACATCGTCGAAATTTAACGATATGTCTGTAAAGGTGTACATCTTGGAAATTGTCGGATCCATATACTCGAGTAATTTCTCCTCACCAATTGTTAATTACATAAATATAATAAATTTAACTAAAAGTTCTTAATAAACTGTAGGCTCGATCTAGTTTTTCGCCCCAAAACCTTTAAAAACCATTAGTTTGCCTTCAACCTTGTATAATGGGTATTTTGGGGTTTTATCAAATAAAAGGCTATTTTGAAACTTTTGAATAAGTGAGGCTAAAGTTGAACATGGGCTTTAAAATTAGGCCATTTCTAATATTTTCCTGCTATATGAAGCATTGTAATAAGAAGCAAAATCTCTGATGTGATTTTCTATAGAGCTAACATGGCAAAGTTTGGTAAGACGATCTTTTATTCCACTTTTTGTTGGGTGGTTTTTGTTTTTACCTTTTTTGGATAGTGAAACAATTTATTTCTACCCATTTTTTACAAAATATATATTTTTATCCTCAAAGACAAAAGTACCCTTACTAAAGTTGCACGATCGTATTCTTTATATAACATAGGGTGACATGATGGACTGCTGCCCAATAGAGTTGCACGATGTTGCCGCCATAAAACATAGGGTGGCATGATCATGCATGCTATGTGATCGCGATTATGTTTCTATGGGGATCGCACTTGCGATCGCGTGCCACATCAGATAAAACATCACGTGGCATGATTATGCCGCACTATATTGCATGATCATGCTTATATAAAATATGGGTGGCGATGCATTCTTTCGAGAATGCATTGCGTACGATCGTGCTCACATTTATGGTGGCACGATAGTGCCATATTTGAACATTCCGATTTTTCTCCTCACAAAAATAAGCGAATTTTCCCACATCATACTTAAATATTTGAAGAAAGAAATGCATAACTTGGTTCACCTTTGACTTAAACTTCTCTTTCATACGTCTTGAATCTTCAATAATCGAAAAAATAAAGGAAAAAAAAAGGTTGTTATATTTGGAAATTAAGAAGAAGAAAATAAGGAGAAAAAAGAAAGAAAATTTATTTTTTTAAACCAAAAAAAGAGAAAGAGGACAGCAATAC
>JABTTQ020000808.1:0-70155 GCA_016081115.2 Rehmannia glutinosa | reverse complement strand
CATAACTGACACCAAATGAAACACAATAAAAGACAACTTAACTAGTAAACGACACAAACATAAGCAACCACTACAAAATAAAACAGATACTAAGCAACAGACAGCCTATTCGGATGGTGGAGCAAACGGGAATATTGAATTCAAGATGGCTTGCAGGATGACCCATTGGTGTCCACACTTTTGGAAGGCGATGACACATTTGAAGGGGGACGTGGGATACGATCAGGACGGCGATAAAAAGAGGGCCCTGGATAGTCACGAGGACCACTTGGCTTCATAGGTTGGTTGACAGAGCTCTCCGATCTGGACGGGGTAGGTGGTACAAATTGAGCCAAATAGTTCCAAAACGACCGGTCCGCTGATGGCCAAGACGATGTGCCTTTGTTAATGCTCCGCTCCTTCTTTGATTTTGGTAAAGCTTCAATTGCCACAAGATCATCACTTTCACCATCTGAAGATATATCAATTATCTCAGCATTGTCGAGAATATTTTGAGAATGCTCGGCACCAAACAGTTGTTTCAAATCATTCCAATCAGGATCGCCCATCTCTTGATAGGCCAGACCAAATTCATCTTTCTGTAGTAAATAACATCACGTAACAGTAAATGTAATGTCAAACTTTAGTAAATAACATACATAAGCTCAAATCAAATAAAATTAAATAAAAAATGTACCTTAACAATGTCATCACATACGAAATCCGGTGCGCTAACTGTGTTAGTGGCCTCGTCGAATCGAACACCATGTTTTTGTTTGATCCAATAGAATGTTCGGTATCGTTTCTGAAGGACAGAGAGACGATGTTTGATATAGTCCAACGAAAACGACTTCTTCATTCCCGAGTTAACAGTTGCTTGTGCAATAAGGAGTGCGTGTGTATTATTATCTCCAGGCGTAAAATTACCCAACATTTGCTGATCAAGTAGAACAGATATGAACAACTAGTCGGCGCGTTCCATCCATTCTAAATCATATATGTAATCAGCTTGAATTAAGTTCAATGTTGGAGCCATTTTTGGTTGAGCCCTTTTCAAGGTAAATTACAGGAATGCTTACAAAGTATGTAAAATATAGCAAATATGAACAAGGAAAAAAAGTTGTGAATTAATGTTGCATATGCATGACAATATATATAGGCCAGAACAAGTTGATAACTATGCTGGAACAAGTTGCGTGAACAGTGAAATAAAAATATTTATTTGGGACAGCCTTTCTACAATGTAATTATGCCCAGCCAGAAAATATTACACACACATGAGTAAATATAAGCAGAAGCAGGCTGTGTTGTGATATCAAAATAGATTGATTTGATACCAAAAAAGGAAACTTGAAAATACATAGCAGAAGATAAAAAATGGACTACGTTTGGAACCAGAGTAATCTTGGTAGGCTTTCAGTTCAAGAATATATTGATGTTCCACTAGATTGAGAAAAAAATAATTTAGGAAGAACCATATATGGACAGTATTTGGAGATGTAAATTGCATCACCTATGCATCAAAGAAACATAACGGACAGGCGATTAAATCCCAATAGAGGCTACCCGATTGTTTTTTTCAGAAAATGAAATTGTTCATGAACAACAAATGGCTACACAATTGATATTTTTATCACCAACTAAATATCAAACACAAGCCAAAAACTGACGCAGCATTGCGGTCTATATTAACATAAATGTAATCAAACATCTACCATTCTTCTACGAGATTACTAGTACTTTCCCAAAATATATTGCTAGTGGGTGTTACATTTGGATTTGAGAAATGGAATAGACTACGCACGACACATAACCTTGTGGTGTATGTAGGCAATACATAGAACAAGTAAGGTTAGAATCCACGAAACCTTTGTTGCTCTGACTAATACCAATTGCCTTCGTTTGCAACACTCCAATTCAGTCTTAACGGATTTCAGTCGCTCGTGCAAATCATGTATCAATTGTTTGGATCTTTGGTCAAATCCCTCCTCCATCAATTTGAAGAATCCACATTTGTTTGCCTTGTAAATGTTGGAGACATGAAATGAAAAATAAAATTACATATTATTACATTGAAGATAGATTGAGTACAACGTACTCACAATACCAAATTGTGCCTTCATAACTTCAATTGAAAACTCACCCATCGTACCGGACATGACATAAATCGCCGACCGGGATTCGATTTAGTCCATAAGGTTTGCACACTCAAATAGAACCCGCAATGACATTGCACACGTGAATCCCCTTGCTGAGGCGTACATCGAAATGAGTCGTTACTAGCACACGAGAAAGGGTTGTTGTTGCTTGAACTCATTTGTACGACAACACTGCAATGGCCTCTTATTTTATGAAAGTGGAACACAAAAATCAATTTAGTTGGCATAATATACAGAAAAGAACAACGAATAGCTGATCGGACTGACAAATTTGTTGGTAATTGTTCCTCAAACGTTTACGAAGTCATATGATAATACAAAAATCCATAATGACAATATCCAGTTAAAAAACCCGTTTAACCATAAGATTGATTTATTTCAAATGCTTTCTTGAATGTTAAATATGAATAAATTACTTCCCCACTACTTACTGCAAAAAAATCAGTTAAATATGAAGTTTCTATGTACACAAATATATATATAAGAATTAATTAAGGATGACCAAATTTGATGATTCAATCTACACATTTTCCGTCATGCACACAATCAATCAACCATAGATTTAACATTCATTATGTGCAATGAACATCGAATTCAATAATTCATTGATAACAATTTAATAATTAACGGATGTTGGTATTTTAGGGTTCCAGAAGGAGGAAAAAAAAGGTGTCAAAACCCACACAATTGAAAAAGCACAAAACCGTAATCAAATTCGACTTACCCGGATGGATGCCAATCGATATGTATAAGAATTTTTCTCGCTTAGTTCCAACAAATTTGATAAATCGATTCAATTTCTGGACAAGCCAAAATGTTATCTTTGTAATTATAGAAGGGCATTTGTCATTTAAGGTGTTTATCACAATCAAAATCAAACAATTTAATAAGATCGACAATTTCATCCGAAATGCCAACATGGATAACATAGCGTAAAATTATACATGAACAGCAATAATCCCTCAATTCGATTAAACCCATCCCGGTTCCCAAATGAGCCGGAAGAGTACAATAATTTGAAATTGATTTGTGGATTACATGGATTTAGATTCACAAAGGATTTTCGTTTCCTAATTAAAAAAAAAAAAGAAAAAAAAACCTCTGAAAATGAAATTGAAATTGAGATTCAAACCCACAACCAAACTCCTTGCCTCGTTCTCTTGTTCTCGCCAGCAAACCACCACCATATTCGGAGACGGATACGGTGGTTGCGGGTATGGTGGGCCGGTCGTGGCGGAATAGGTTGGTTTTTCTTCTTCGCGATTTGAGGCGGTGGAAGAGGAACCTGCTTGATGGTATGGCGACCCGATGACGGTGGCATGGCCAAACTCACCTATGCGGTGGCTTCACTGCGTAGATAGGTGGCGGGTGGTGTAAATTTGGTGGCGTGGTGGTGGGCAAAGATGAAAATTTGTTGTACAAAAGGAAATCTTGAAAAAAATTGAAGATGGCTTTTGTGTTCACAAATAATGAATTTGGGGTCATATGATATTTGAACAAACTCTTAGGGTATGTTTGTTTAGTGATTGGGGGTGATTGGGGGAAGTTTTTGGAGGTGATTGGGAAGTGGAGTTTGATGTGATGTATTGAGAAATGTGTGTATTAGTAGAGAAATGCATCGGGAAGCGTAATGTAATGTTTGGTTGGTGATTGGGGGAAGAAATTGAGAAAGTTTACTTCTGGGGAATGCTAACCAAACATATCCTTAAGTTCTTTAATGATTTAACATTGAGGTTTTTCGGAATTAAAAGTTTCATTGTGGCAGATTTACAAGTATACATTGTTTGGGATTTTATGTGTTTAAAACATTATTTATGGTGTTTCTTGTTAATAATTGCTAATTGGGCATAATTGGGCATAAGTTGCACTTGTGTGTTAATTTTAAATTTAAGTCTAAATTTGGGTATTTTGGACTTAATTAAAATTATGTTTTGAACCTAACTTAGTTTGTAGACTTTATATCTACATAAAGTTAAACTGAGAGATGGTGCATAAGTTGTTCAACTAGTTTGATTTTAAGAGTAGCAAAGTATAAAATTGTGTTTATATTAAAGTTACTCTTGGGAGTATTATATAGTGATACAAATTGAACAACTAGTATAATTGACTTTAAGTCGACTAGTGGTGGGTTATTCACTATTTGTGGTGTCATAGTCGTTTGGACTTCTAAAAGACAAACTTGTGTTGATTTATATTCTATGGAATATGAGTATATAATAATGTTTACTGCGAGTAAATACATTGTGTGGCTTGGAAGACTTCTTAGAAAGTTTCCTTGTATACATCCTAAAAAGGGTATGGCTACTTTGTATTTGATAATCAAGTTGTTATCTATAATACAAAGAATAAGATAATATTAATCCATAACAAACATATTGTTATGAGGTATAATCATATAAAAATATGATTAAAAAAGGGAAGATTGTACTTGAGTATCTCCCTATAAGTTATATGTTAGTTGATCCACTAACAAAATCCTTATATTGTGAAAGGATCACAAAGATCATGAGAGATATGAGACTCTTACCGATTATAATAATATCTTGATTGAAACCAACTCTATCTTAAGGTACAAGTCACACATTTGTCACCTTATGTATGAGAGTTAAAAAGGCAATTCAATATTAGACATTGGTGAAATGGAAACTCGGATACATTTCAAGTGCATAACTTAAAAATAGTGGGGGTGACACTATTTTGAAAGTCTCATATCTGATCTATGCATTTTATTTACCATAACATGAGTAGGTTGGATTTAAAATCCTTAATAGACTTATAGCATCGTGGAATGTGTTATGGACATTCTTGATAAGTCTACCTATACAAGTAGAGAAGTGAGAGGCCGCTTCTTATGGATTACTCGATAAAATCCTGAGAGTACTTGTGAAAACAAGGATTCAATACAAGGCCCATTATAAAGGTCTTTGCCAAGAATAAAAAGGAGCATGAATCGTACATAAGCGAGAATATGTTTTCCTAGTGTTACATATTCAACCATAAAGTTAAAGGCTCGTCCACTTTATGGGTATTCACTGTGTAAAACAAATTATATTAATTTTATATATTATATGTAAATTAGTGGGGGATTGTTGTATACTTACATATAATAGTGTTTTGCATTGGTGTGCATTTATTGCATCTATCATAACACCATTTTAGTTAGGTATTCATTTTATGCATATATTATATATTATATTTTATATAATATATGAAAGGAGGAAAGAAATAAATAATATGGAAAATAAATATTATGAGATGAAAATGTGTGTCTTTTCATGTGAAGACATCCATTGGGAAGGATTGCAATGAATAAATGTAACCTTTGGATGAATAACTTCTATCCATTGAGAAGGGACGCGACTGTTCAATGTAATCCTTGAAAATCTATTAATAACTTCAAGTTATTCTATAGAGGTTATGAGAGATGATGAAAAAGTGATGGAAAAATCAATCCTTAATTTTCCTACGAGTTTTATTTCTTTCCAACTTTCTACTATTGTTATTTTACAACTTGTGATTGATGCTCCTAAAAATTCTAAGAAGTGTAATCTTGGAATTTTTGTGAAATAGGTTTTGTATCCTGGAGTTAATTCTTTGAGAACCATTTACACCATAGTGGCGAGAATTGATACCTTAAAGAAAGCATCTTTAAGATGTGCCTAGCCTATATAACTTTCGATTTCGTTTTCATAAACATTCTCCATTACCCACAACTAGTAATTCACCCCGTGCGTTGCACGTATATTTTCATTTTAATATTATTGGTTTATAATATCTATTAATATGAACAGGTATTTAATACTTTATTTTAATAGTAATATTCGTATAAGGTTATTAAAAACAATATCAATTTTATATTTTCAGCTATAAACTTAAATATCTAATTCAACTCGGAAGGAATTACCCTCAATTTATGCATGTTTCTAAATTATTATTTTATATATCCATTTCTTTCTCACACACCTCTATAAACAATTATAAATAATTTGTGAGACATGTATTTTTATATTGTACTTGTACTATTGGAAAAAATGAATACTTCATATTGTTAATCAAAAATGAAAATTGAGATATTAATCAAAATAATATGGTAGAAAAAATCGGTGAATAAAATTTAAAATGAACTATTATGTTATTAATGTAAACGTTAGTAGTATTAACATAAATTTTACAGCAATATCATAGTAATCCACTAAAAAACTTAAGAACATAAACATGATACAACTGAAACAGGGAAATAGTACAATTGATATCAATATTCATTCTTTGATATTTATTTTCAATAGATGTATGTAAACCTCGTGAATTTTCTCATTTTGATCAACAATGAATTAATGTAAATAGCTCATCAATCAAAAGAAATGATAGAATACACTGGAAAGTTTGATAATCCAAAAAAATTTAACTGGGAAGTTTATTTTAAAATGTAACATCAATCGACTAATCTTATATAAATAATTATATAATTGATTTTATAGCAATTTATTTAATGACATTGATTGACAATATAATTATCAATTATCAATTATCATGTACTGAGTTAACAACACATTAATTTCGTTACAAAAAATCTTTCTATTGACTTAACATAGTAAAACACCGTCAAATTTGGATAACTCCAAAATATACATTGTCGCTAGATATTGATTATTTTATCTTCCAATATTGATTTATTGATTTACCAAAGTAAAGCATCAGCAATTCTATGATTATTTTTTAGAGTTATAGTTAATAAACTATAAAAAAAATATAAATACTAATTGATTACATATACCAATTAAGTAATTAATTGATTGATTTTATAGGACAATTATAGTATTTATTGATCATATCAATTACTTAACGTCAATTTGATTAGTTTTGTTAAACTCATATCAAGATATGAAAGAGATATGTACATGTTCAAATAATCAAATATTTGTTACTTTTGTTATTAGTTTTGTAAATATTGTAATTAGTTATTTTTCTTAATTAAGGTAATATATTGTTGTCCAATCATAAATTTGTGCACCCTTGAAATACAAAAAAAAAAAACTCCAACCGACAATTATTGTCTCGTTTTAAGTTAATACATTTTTCTCTCAATTGACAAATCTTTAATCATAAGATACGATTTTCTTAATCTTTGTTAAACTTCTTGTCAATTATCCTTTGTGTATCGCATAGTCATATTCGATTAAAAAATATAGATAGATACTCAATTATTTTACGAAAGGCTTAGTTTAACATTCTTTCCATCAATAGATGATGGTATCTATTGATTGAATAAATACAATAATAAATAATTATTGTGTCTATTGTAATGATTACAATCAATTTATTGATCAGATAGACAATATAGATTTATTATAGAATTTTAAAATTTTCAAATCTAAAAAAATTACAATCATAACCTAAAAAACAATTAGCCAATAAAATATTTATGTTACTAAAGATTCTTACCATTGACTTACCAAATCAAAGCATCACTAATTTTGGATAACTCCAAAACAGGCATTGATTAGGATAATATTTGGATTGATTTGTCCAAAACTGTATCTTATTTTATATCTTTCCTTTTTTATTCTTTTTTATCTGATTGAGTTGCCTTAGTTATGTCATATATATACTAATTTTATTTGATAGTAATTAGAGTTGTTAATTATACTTAATTAAGCAAATTATCATCAAATTTAACACCAACGTTGATCAGTAGACCAATTAGAAGGTAATTCATTTTTGTAGACTGACCTTAATTAGTATTTGTTCACACTTCTGAAAATACCAATATTTCAAAAACAAATATAATAAATAAATATTGCAACAACAATTGAATCAATATGAAATAAAAATCCAAATATTGCTTCAAAAACATGATATAAAAATCAAACATCTTATTAATAATAAATATTTTCGAAATCATCCATAAAACAGTCCATAATCCAAAATCAATTTAAATATAAATGTAATTTGGCAGCAGAAAAAAATATTTCAATCAATATATGAAAGATATATATATATACAATATTTCCGAGCAATAAATATTTGTTACCATTTTGAGTTATAATTCTTTCAATCAATTGTTTTTCTTATGCTAATACATTGTTATCCAATTATACAATTATACTCCCTTGTAAATGGAAAAAAATGCCCTATTGACCAATTATTGTCTTTTTTATTAAAAAGTAATACATTATAAATTTTCTAGATTAATAAATCTTTAACCTTAAAGTGCGATTTTCTCATTTTTTTTTCTTAAATATCTTGTCAATTATCCGCTCACATAGTATTGTCAAATTCGATTAATAAAATACTAATAGATATCGTCTATGAATAAAAGTACAATTAGATACCACCAGTTGTTAGAAAAAAGGCTCTCACGAGTCACGAATACCTCATCTCTGCGAGCCTTTTTTCTTGTTTAAAAAATCTCGTGGCGAAGGTTATACCTCAGAAAGTCAATCTAATAGAAAAGATAGGTCTCCCGCTAGTGGCATCGCTGCTTCAATATCCTTACCTTAAGTTAAAAAAATTGCAATCAATAGTTTGTTATATCTATAAGATTGATTAGAAAAATAACAAATACTTATTGTATCTATAGGATTAAATATCATAAATTTATTAATTGTATACAACAATTATAATTTTGGCAACCACGTTGCATGAAAATTCTGGATTTCTCTTGCTTTAATCCTACTCAATATTGTCTTCCATTATGCCTTATAATTGCATAATTTTGTTCTTTGTGTGTACCCTTGATAAAATTATTCCAAAACTTCATAGGTATAGGTTGTTTATAAAAAAATATTAACAAAAAAATCTCACCACTAAATAAATAAAAGATATCGCAAACTTATAACACACACACACACACACACACACACACACACACACACATATATATATATATATATATATATATATGAGTAATACTTACCAAGCGAGGTTTCTTTATATGTGACTTTGAGAGAATCAATCGAAAAGTCGGATTCTCAACAACATCCACCTTAATATCATTATAATCGAATCACGCGTATTAATTGCACACGTATTAATTAATCAATTAATTTATAATTATACAAAAATATCATATATATATATATATATATATGATTTAAACTATAATATATTACCCGAATCGATATCAAATACATGTATAGTCGTGTACACATCGATTCTTTCACATGAAATATCATTAGAAAATATTGACACATCAAAAATGTGGTGGCACGATAAGAGAAAATCAACACTTCACCATCTCGAAATTTCGTTATCATGGCAATTTGCTCCATCCATCCATAAAAATAGAACGTGTCATAGGGGCTGACCATTTTGCCCGTCCAAGTGTGTCCGTTCATATTATGCATGTGACAATTTATTGGCGTAAAACCATTAAATTGATCATCGAATTTGAATGGAAGATGCTCACACAAAAAAAAAAAATTAATGTAATTACAATTTGTAATAAATTTCTAATTGAACAATATAGAAAGCCATTACAATAAGTAGATAGAAGTTTATTGCCGAATCAAAACTATAAAACTAATAACCAAAAAAATGTTGTCGAATCAAAACAAAACAATAATTGTCAAATCAAAACTATAAAACTAATAACCAAAAAAAATGTTGGTGGGGATAGAAGTTTATATATATAAACAGAAAATGTATGTTGACACAAAAAATGTTGACACAAAATATATTGACAGAAAATTTGTTAGTATGAGGAATAATAAAAAATAAACAAATTATACAAAAAACAACTTAAAAAAAATACAACAAAACTATTAAGAATAATAAAAAAAGAAACTCACCAAATATTGTCCATACAAATCTACAATATAGTTTATATAAAAACTCTTGTTTATTGCAGAATTCGAGTTCAATATTGTCGATGTTGGCGGGACACTTGATGAAAACGAAAATAGAGGGGAACGTGAAGATGAAGCCATATTTGGTGGTTTTGCTACGAATTTAGGATCAACAATAGCAAAGTGTTTCTCTAATACAATTGAAGTAGTATAAATATAAGAGAATTTAACATAAATAATAAGCTGCCAAAAAAATCTCTGAACACAAAATCAATTGTTAATTCAATGGTGAAAGATACATAAAATCATAATTCGTCTATTTTAACTATTATTAAATAATTTAGGAAAATTTAAATAGTCATCAGTATTTCAAATTTGATTAAGTAATATTATATTGTACAAAATTGCATCGACACCATTGAAATAAATAAACAATATATTTGATAAAGATATGATGTATATAATCAACACATTATTGTAATATATATTTAAGAAATAACTGACATATACTAATATCAATTATGGTGAAATACTATTTATAATTTTTAAAATCTATATATATATATATATATATATATATATATATATATATAATTGATACTATAGACTCACTTTTGGTATAAAATAGGAATACCAAGAAATAATTTTTTCTAATTTTTATACATGTAAAATAGAAATACCATCTATGATATTTTCCTAATTTATATACATATAAAATATAAATACCATTTACAATATTTTCTTATAATATTTTCCTAATTATATAATTACAACGATTTTCTTATAATATTTTCCTAATATAAGAATTTATAATAATTGTCATTTATAATATTTATAATTGTTTCCTAATATAATAAGCAAAAAGAGCGGGAAAATAAAAGTTCCGGACTTCTGCTATTATTATATATATATAGATATAGATTAGATTCGAGAAATATATACAACAAAGAGTATTATTTCAATCAAAGAAATGAAGACAAAAGAAAAATTGTGACTTGATGGGGGGAAGAGTAATATTTCAATCCAAAGTTTTTCTTTATACATTATATCCCATGATTTTGTTGATCATTTTGTCCTCGACAAACTCATATTTTATGATTAAATACAAATAAAAAATTTCTGTAACTATTATATTCCACGATTTAGTTGACTATTTTGTCCTTGACAAAAAAGCTATTCTTTTTTGGTTCTAAGGGCATCAACAGTGCTAAACCACATAAAAACTTTATGAATGCTTTTTATGTGTCACATTATCTTGCCACATTAATGTCAAATCAAAAATAAAAACCACACACATTTTATAAACATTTCTTCACAATCCATAAACCTCTACCACCATTTTTTTATGGACAATCACCATCAATTCACAATTATTAATGCTATATTTATTTATTTTATATTTATTTATTTAATATCAATATAAAATTTTATATTTCTTCAATTATTATATTATTATTGTTTATTTAATTTTTCGTTAATAAATATCAAATTTAAATTTGTTGTAATTTATCTTATCATATAATTTGATAAAATATTATTAAATTGTTTAAAAAAGAATAAGCAAAATTTAGTTTAATTTAAACATCACAAATGAAAATATACCTGGGACATTACTAAGGCAATTGGAAAAAAATTAAAATCAACTATTAAAACTTCCATCCGTCAAAATGAAGAAAAAAAAGAATAATCAAAATATTTTTTAAAATTTAAATGATATAATAACAAAGAATTGGAAAAAAATGAAAAAACTATTAAAACTTCCATTTCTCCAAAATGAAGAAAAGAAAGGTTGTAAACTATCAATCACATTTTTATAATTTAAATGCGATAATAACAAATAATAAAAAATGAAAAAAGTGGTCCCCTTTCTCCACAAACCAAACATGGGACCATTTTATGTGAGGTTTATATAAACCAGGTTTTTATATAAACCAGTTTTTCCCTTTATAAACCTCACCACAAATCAGTAATTGGAGATGCCCTACCCCTGGAGCATAGCTCAACTGGTAAAGGACTTGGGTGACATGATGTCTGCTTGCTGACACCCACAGTGTGGTTGTTCGAATCTCTCTAGTAACGATTTACAGAATGGAGAAGAACTTCATGTGTGGTGACTTAGTCTTGGCTGAGTCTAAGGACCCGACTACTTGACTAAGATAACCCACGTTTCACATCCTGCACAAAGCTTTAGGAAGGACAATGGGAACCCTCAGAAATAGAGTTCATCCTTTTTTAAGAATTGGAGATGCCCTAAGTGAACTAACTCAAACATTTGGTCCTCACTTTTTATGGTTTTTTGAAATTTGTCTTGTAACTCTAAAAAATTCAGACATTTGGTCTAGTCGCCGCCTATTACAGTTCACGGTGACTGGTTGTGCTGATGTAGATTTTTTTTCTTTTCAAAACTTAATGTTTCAATTAAAATGAACGAGGTGACAACTTACATGGCATTTAAAATGTAAGAAATTGTCAAAACACGACATTGTCTCATTTTCTTTTTTTTTTTTCCTTCTAAAGTATTGCCAACAGAGATTTAAATTATTTCTTAATTTTTTAAAACATAATAAGTTAGAAATGTAGCTGAAAAATATGAATAATGTTAATAAAATATTATAATTAGATAAACAGGTCTGAAATTCAATAACAGAAGATAGTACATCATAAGTTTAAATTGGAGTAATACTTATATAAAAATACAATAATCTTTTTTTAAAAAAGCATTTTTTAAACAATATATTTAATTCAACTATAAAATAAGATAAAAAGTATTCTAAATATTTTTGTGATTAATAAAATATGAAATATCCTTTAAAATCACAAAAAATAAAAAGAACAATGAACCTAGACTTCCCCACCCTCGGGCCTCTGAGTTATTTAATTAACAATTTGTGGCATAGCCAGTCAGCACGACTTGTAATTGGTCATGATTAGACCAAATGTCTCAGTTTGTCAAACCGGGAGCCCACCCCGCTAAGGAAAAAGAAAACTTGAGACCCGTCTCGCCATGAACCTGGACTCCGCGGTTTAAACCCGTTGGACCCACCACCCTATTTTTTTTCATTTTTTTGGTTATCAAAAAAGCTTGTCAGATTCATAGGGTTAGCCTCCAAGCTTGTAAAGATGATTCAGTAACATTTTTTTCTTTTTTGTATACAATTCAGTAACATTTAAATTGCTGCGATTGCGAAGCCTTAAAGTCCAAAGATAAATGCGAAAGTGGGCAACCTATTCACAATGCATCTTAGTGACATATTACAAATCCAATTACAGGCCAGAACTTTCGTGCAAATTAAGATGGCAACTGATTCAAATGAAAAATGTCTAGTACGCTGAAGGTGGTTGAGCTCTTAGAAAATATTGCAGTCGCACTGAGAGTGAGAATTCATTAAAACACAATCTGATAATGTCTTCTAGTATATGTGGGGCGGGTCTAGCAGACCAGTTACCCGCCTCTGATTCGGCCGGGTTTAAAAGACATAGACCAATTACCCGCCCGTACCCGCTTCACTGGTTTAGACCTGCCCCCACTTGAAGCTTTGGGGGTGGAAGTACCCCAAATTTGAAAAAAAAAAATTTAGTTTAAAAAATAATATTAATAATATTTTGTACTCCCAATTTTTATATAAAATGATATTTTTAACAATTAAAATCTAAAAAAATCAAAATATCTTACATATTTTTTACACAATTTCCCACATTTTCTTCCCCCTACAAACATTTTGTTCCCAAAAATAATTATAGAATCTAATCTGCGATTAGCCTAAAATTTATCGTCTCCCATTTTCGAATTCTATCGATCATCCGTTTGCCCCATATGCGGGGTGGAAGGAGGGGTTTGTTGCGAGCATGGGTTTAAACTCGCTCTATTGTCATCACTAAGAGATGATGATTTTGTAGATCTTATCGGAGCACTATACTTGGTGTAGCATCTACCATTCACGTGTTATGCTTAATGTATTGATACATTACAAGTGTTCCACATCCTAAAATATATGACATGCGAATGGTAGATGATACATCAAACGTAGTCTTCAGTGTAGATCTACAAAATCGAGGACCAAAATGGATTAGTCTATTTATCACTTCAAATCCTTTTTTTTTAATTTGTGATATAGTCATGATTGGAAAGGAAACTCATGATTCAATTCTCCATATAGTTGATAAGGTATAACCACCCTCCATAATCAACAAAAACAAACGAAGGAATACCAAACCTTATCTCAATCATAAATCCTATTAATTACCCAAAAAAAAAAAAAAAGAACCTAGTGATTTGTGATGGTAATTGATACAACACCGCTTTCGGCATTTGGTGATATTGCAAATACAGATATTTATTTAATTTCATGTTCGTGACATAAACATACTTTTCATATTTTGACAAGCCAAAAAAAAAAAAAAAAGCATTAGTATATTTATGTTCGTCACATAAATATACTAGATATTTGCATTCTTTGATTGATGTGTAATACTTCATTATAATAAAATAATTGATCTTTTATAATTAACACACACACACAGAGCCTTCTTTTTTTTTTTTAAAAGGCACACATAGTGCTTTGTACCTTAACATGAATGTGATTGTGGAAGTCATTTTCAAATATTAAATAACATCAATGTTTCTCCTTTGCGTGGAACATTTAATTTGTAGTCTTACAAAGCCGCCCAATTGGAATTCTAATTTTATATATATAATCCCACTTATCTAGTGGTGCTATGAAACATTTATTAGACGACAAAAAGCAAGAATTTGTTTTTCAACTATCTACCGATTAATTGTTTATCAACTATTTATCGACATTTACTTGATTGTTTATTTGTAAATACTCATTTTGTGTTGTGCTAAAATACAAAAGGGAAGAGTAATAAAATACAATTTATGTTATTCGAAATAATGACCCAACAAGAAAAAAAATAACTTCCATTCATAGATTGGTTTAAAATAAATAAAAATGTCTAATGTCAAATAAACTATTAGAAATCATAGAGTACAAAAATTATGGGACTACTTTTGGTGGATAGGGTTGTGGTATATCTATAAACCAAAAGGGAATATGCCCCAACATTGTCATTTTCTGCGCACATGATAGGAAAAAGAAAAGATAGTTTTATCTTTACGACTCATAATTGATCTTAATATTAGGATTAACCTAGTTTTTGTTATATATAATTGTATTTACAATTACAAACAAATTCCCAGCAACCATATAAACAAATGGTGGTTGTTTGTTTGTATATTACCCTATTGAAACAGTATTCGATATGATATTTTAAAATAAAGCTAAGTCTTCTCGTCGTTATCACAACAAAATCACATTTCCGAAAAATAAGTAGATTAGGTGACGATAGCTAAATTACTCTATTAACTCGTTATAAAAAGATTTTGAATAATGAAATTTATTGTGTATTAAGAGATTGGCCTAATATCTTTAAAAAAACTGAATATCCACGTCACCTTCAAAAATAAAGTAGAAGCCGTCAAAACTTTAAATCTCTATTTTATTTCATTTGTTATTTTTAATTATCTTAGATAGAGACTTTGATGAAAATATTGGTAAATTGTGCACTGAATTTGAAGTTATGTAAAAATTATGGTATTTTGTGAATATTCATGTACTTATGGAGAAAATTACATAAAAAGTTAGACGACAGATGGTAATTTAGACTTAAGTGCAAAATTGGTCCCCTCACAATAGGGATTAGTGATTTTGGTCCTCTAAATATTTAAGGTAGTAATTTTAATCTCCTAAAATTTTGATTTTGTTCAATTTTGATCTCATAAGTTCTAACTTGTGCAATTTGGTCCAATAAATTTTGATTTTGACTCCACTGGGTGTTACAATATTTCATTTATTCTCATGATGCTTTCTTGTGCTTTAACCAAAATAAAAAAAAATACTTATGATCGTTAAAAATTATATGATGGAATTGTTAATTTGACTAAAGAAAGTAAAATCATCAAGATTTAAATTGTCATGTCAAAAATTATAAAACTAAAATTGTCGAGTATGTAAGAGTTAATGACTAAATTGCAATTAAGCCTTGTAATTTAGAGGTAATTTTAATTTGTCCCCCAAACTATGCGAGTTTTCAAATTTTTCCACTTAACTTTGAATTCTTCTACACGTTACCTCATAACTTTGCAAATTGTTGCACTCAGCCTATAATTTCAATAGCCATTAACCTTTATGGTTATTTTATTTTGTGATCTGTGAAAATTGTATCATGATGTCCTATGTTTATTTATGAAATTCACTAATATTTAATACAATTTGTATATTGACTAAAGATGAAGAGATTTTGAGAGAAATTTGATTCAAATAATTATCCGAAATATAAAACTTACATATAATCCAATCCACTAACAATAATAGATAAATTATAGGCTAAAGGCAATAGTTTGTAAAGGTTATGGAATAAAGTAGAATAATTTAAATTTAAGTTGGCTCGTTGAGATTTATCTATGTAATTTATTATTAAAATCAAGTAAAGCTCAGGTCTTGAAAATTCAACAGTTTCGAAACTCCCAAGTCCCAACCAACTTCAACTTCAAACCTCTCTTTCCTCAAAAAAAAAAAAAAAAAAAAAAAAAAAAAAAAAAGATCTTCAAACCTCTCTCTCTCTAATATGTTGCTGTCTTCTCACTCAACCTCAAGAAAAGTAAAAAGAAACCTCCCACATATTTTGTCCCTCACTCTAAAAAAAAAAACTTTTCTTTTAATCAGTTGGAGCTGATAGCTCTTTTTTCTTCTTTTAGACAAAATATTTTCCTTCAAGGGAATAATAAAGGAATCTCCTTTTTTGTTCTCCTTTTATTACTACTTTGTAACGCCTGAATCATATTCATATCTGCAAGTTTTGTACCTGCAAATTGCTGTTGCAGGGGAAAATTACTTTTTTTTTTGGTGGGTTTTGGAATTTTCTATTTAATGTTGTGAGGAATAAAATTTTGAGAGAAGAAATGTTTGGGTGGTGGGATTGTTGCGCCTCATGCTGTGATGGTGTTTATGAAGAGATTTTAGAGGAGCCAAACACGTTTTCTTTGCCTTCACCCCTTCCACAATGGCCTAAAGGTGTGTTCTTGAAAATATTTTTGGTAAAAATCAATCTTTTTATTGTAAAAAGTTGAATTCTTTGTTTGTATTGCTATCGGTTTCTGCTTTCTGCTGTATATTCACGTGGTGATCAAATTAAGCTTCTATTTGAGTTTCACCCCGGTTTTTTTTTTTTTTTTTTTTGAACACGGCCCTTTTGTCAACTGATGTTATTTATCTAGAGAATGATTTTAGCAAAATAATGGCTTTTTTTTATTATTTTGACTGGGCTATGTATTGAACATTAGATGATGTACCAGAGTTGATTTTTATTGAATCATTCTGCTGTGGATTTTGTAGGTAATTTTTTGTTTGTAAATGTTTATTTTAACTCTTTTTATTTGGTATCACTTGTTGTCGAATTATGCTAGCCTTTTCTTTACTTGGCCTCTTAATTCCCAGAAATATTATACTGACAGTAGTCTATGAATATGATCCCTATAAGAGTACATATTGCTGTTATATTCTTCTTACCAAGAAAATTGAGGACATCTTGACTGTTGAACTTGAAGAATTGTTATTCTGCTGGTGATTTTTTGGTCAAAGTATGTGGGCTTATTGTATTGTGTTTGGAGGTTCTCTTGTTGAAATTTCTTTTTGCAAAATTTTGGCATGCTTCATACCCCTCCAGTGTCTCATCTTTTGCTAAAGATGAAAATTTACTCTTTGATTGTTTTGTTTTTGTTTTTTTATGTTCATACTTACTTCTTAGTAGCTAAAGTCTTTTCCTCTGCTTTTATATTGATATCAACAGAACCCCAAATAACACTTGAGCTTTATTCATTTTAACTGCCATTCTGTTGCTTTTGATTTTTTCAAGAGCTAGTTTGACCTATAAAACAATGCTTTTAATACAACTCTTCCTCTTTTCTTGCTGATTTTTGCATATTTAATTCTCCTTGCTGTTTTTACTGGAATTTGATTATGCAATATCAAAATCTGTTATAGTTCATGGGAGTTCGTTTATTTATTGCTCAACTAGTTATGACTTCCTCTAATGTTATACAACATAAGCTCTGTTAATTGAGTTCCATCCTTTTACAGGTAAAGATTTTGCCACAGGAAAGATATGCCTAGGAGAAATAGAAGTCGTCAAAATCACAACGTTCGACAAAATATGGAGCTGCAGCCCATCACGCGGGAAGGCTAAAGGGGTGACATTTTATAAACCCGTTGATATTCCAGATGGATATTTCAGCCTTGGTCACTATTGTCAACCAAGTGACAAACAATTGAGAGGCTATGTTCTTGTAGCCAAAAGTGTAGCCACAGATACATCTCATATTCAAGATTCCAAATCAGACTCTCCACCTCTTGAAATGCCTCTTAACTACAGTTTAGTATGGAGTCAAAATTCTAACCGTACGGGATTTGGTTATATTTGGCTACCAAATCCACCAATAGGTTATAAACCAATGGGCTTTGTGGTTACAACCAAGCCCGGCGAACCTGATCTTGATGAAATAAGATGCGTTCGAGCTGATCTTACTGAAAGTTGTGAAGTTAACGATGTTGTTTTTGATATAAATTCACTTTCCTTGAGGGACCAATTTTATGTTTGGAATACAAGGCCGTGCAAAAGGGGAATGCTTTGTAAAGGCGTCCCTGTCGGTACATTCTTCTGCAGTCAAGACAAGATTTCCGAAAATGACGAACTAAGTATTGCTTGTTTGAAAAACCTCGATTCCTCTCTTAATGCAATGCCGAATCTTGAACAAATTCACGCGCTCATTAAACACTATGGGCCGACACTTTACTTTCATCCAGACGAATCTTACTTGCCTTCATCAGTTTCTTGGTTCTTTAAAAATGGAGCGCTTTTGTACAAATTGGGGAGAGATAAAGGTTTAGCCATTGATTCTAAAGGTTCGATTTTGCCAGGTGGTGGGACGAACGACGGAGAATTCTGGCTTGATTTGCCAGACGATGTTGATGATAAAGACTATGTCAGCAAAGGTGATATCGAAAGCGCTGAGCTTTACGTTCATGTAAAACCGGCTTTAGGAGGAACTTTTACCGACATTGCTATGTGGATTTTTTTGTCCCTTCAACGGTCCGGCTACTTTAAAAGTAGGACTATGGAATTTTACTTTTGACAAAATAGGTCAACACGTTGGCGATTGGGAGCATTTTACTCTGCGGTTGAGCAATTTCAACGGAGAGCTTTGGAGCGTGTATTTTTCAGAGCATAGCGGTGGTGAATGGTTGGATGCCTCTGAGTTGGAGTTTATTGAAGGAAATAAGGCGATCGTGTATGCGTCGAAAAATGGACACGCGAGTTTTCCTCATGAGGGTTGCTACCTTCAAGGCTCATCTAAACTTGGATTCGGAGCGAGAAATGATTGTGCTAAAAGCAAGTACTTTGTCGACTCTAGCGTTAGGTATCGAATTGTTGCTGCTGAGTATCTTGGAGATGAGTTTGTTACAGAACCGCATTGGTTGCAGTATATGAGAGAATGGGGTCCAACGGTCGTTTATGATTCAAAATCTGAACTGGAGAAGATACTCAAACACCTTCCATTTTTCGTTAGGTTTTCGGTTGAAAATCTCATTGAATTGTTTCCTACTGAACTTTACGGTGAGGAAGGGCCGACGGGGCCAAAGGAGAAGGATAATTGGTTGGGGGATGAAAGATGTTAATTCATCTGCGAATTTTATCAGGGTATGACTCTGGGTGCTTGTAAGAAATTTAGATTGGGATCAATTCAAAACTACTCCTGAGGTTTAGCCTGATTACGAAAACTCCGATTATCTTTTAAAATTGCCGAGTACCCCCTTAAAAGTGTTGTAAACAACCCTTGAGGATTGTATTTTTATAACAAATACCCTGTTGAGGGTGCAATTTGTTAAAGAGAAACAAATGACACGGGAGTATTTGTAGTTTTGAAAGATCTGGGCTTTTTCGTAATTAGGCTTAGCTTCAGGTATAGTTTTTGTAGTTAACCCTTTATATTATGATACAAAATTGGATTCTTTGGCACTATATTGCCACTAGGTTTGTGTCCAACATACAAAATCAAGGATCAAGTTCATTGTGGATGTGGACTAGGTCCTCTAGGTGTGAGAATATATGAGAATGGGTTTGTTGCTGTAAGATACTGTAATACTAATGTAGGAAATTATATGCAATCATTCAATCTTTGATTTGCAAACTGATTTCTGAACCATGAATAGGTTTCTGATGAAATATTCGTGCTGTGTTGAAATCTTACATTTACCAAGAAATTGGATCAAGGACACAAGGTCAAATTGGAAATGGATATGTTCATTTGTTGTCAGTAGCTATGGTTAAAGATGTTTACTAAGTTTTACCCTAACTAAAAAAATTCCAACAATCTTTTAAAATTACAAAAATGCCCATTAAGGAATTACAAATACTCCTTGAAGTTAGTGCTTATTCTACAAATTACTCTATCGATAGGTGCAGTTTTTAAAATAAAAGCATGTCAATGCGGTATTTTTAATTTCGAAAGATGATTAGGCTTTTTGTAATTAGGTAAAACCACAAGTGTATCCCTAAAAATAAAATAAGAGAAAAAACAAAAGTAAGCACAAAATGTCCATGGGACATAAATTTTATAAGGGATAATTTCATTTTTCATACCCAATCTATACCCTAATTTCATTTTTGATACCCATGTTTTCAACCTAATCAAGATTAGTACCTAATGTTCACCAAATTAATCATATTTGGTACCTTTCCGTTAACTCTAATTTAACTCGTTATAGCAGGTTTCCTTCTTAGAACAACCTTTCAATTTCATCACCTAATGTTTTATGAATAATCTCTTCCATACTTTACTTTACTTCTTTCTACAATAATGGAAATAGTCCATTACGACCATATCAGGAGCCCAACATGCTTCCGTAAAATTAATAGATCCCTAAAAATTTCATACCTCTTTTGACCGAAACACCGCCGGGTTAAGTGGTTCGCAACGCCACCATCGGAAAATTACGCCCCGGATCGTTTGACAAAACGACTCACCTGCTCAACCTCACCTCGGGAAGATGATCGCAAGTTATCCGACCCCTTGGCCCTTCAAAGACTCGGCCAAAGACCTTGGTTCGTTTCCTACTCCCAAAGCGTAAAAGTATTTCTTCAAAGGGATAGATCAATAGAACACATGTTGAACAAAAAGCCTTTATTTTATTAAGAACTTAAAGAAAAATTTATTACATTAGTAATCTCCTTTTGGGAGGAGAAAACTTGTTTAGCCTCTCATTATTGAGGCTTGCACTCGAAAAATACATAAATTTAAAAACTAAACACTCAAACTTATTACAAATTTTCACTCGATTTTATTGTAAGAAAACTAAGGAAATGTTCGATGTCCTCGCCTTCCTTCAAATCCGCATTTTATAGAGGTAAGTCCCAGGACTTCAAGGCGGACTTCAAATCTTGGCGATATATATGACGCCATCCGCTTACGCTCATATCCCACATTATTGCCTCGCCACCGGGTTTTCTTTTTCTCCCGCGTGACTCACCCGTGTGATGTTTGTCGGGAATCTTTTAAAATTTGGTTTACGTGGTCCCCGATGTAGGTCCCCGAGGGGTGTAAGTGTAAGGTTTAGAAGGGGGTTGAATAAACCTTACCAAATTTTCGATTTAGGCCTTTTAAATCTACAGAGTTCTACACAAACAGTGTCTTGATGGACAATCGAATTAGTCACTCAAGAGTCAATCTCTTAATGTTCAAATGAGTATTAGTAGAGTAACTCACCATTGGCTATAATTTGACTTAGTCATGGTTTTGTTTTCAGTGGAGACTTAACACCCTTAAGTTTGTTTAAGCAAGTTTTTACAAACTTGATTTAAGATTTATAGATTATCGGATGGATAGCAAATTTATCGGCAGATATAAGCAATTAAAAGTGCGATATTTAAATGTTTGTAAAGTAAATGACACAAGAAAGTTTTTATAGAGGTTCAAGATGGGGTAATTCTTCTACTCCTCTCTTCTCCAACTCCCGGAGGAATCCACTAAGTAATGATCGGTTTACAAAGTGGTAACAGTCCCGGATACAAGTCTTGATCACAACAAATGACTTGATCCTTTGGGACTCGATGCGAGACGCCTTGATCACTCACCAAGGCTTCTCGTGCGACTCGGCTTCTTCACAGGGCAAACGCTTTGCTACTACACATGACTCACTTGCTCAAGCACTCGGATTTGATCACGAAGCCCTCCAAACGCTTAAGACTTGTTCACTTTGAACCTTTCTACAATCCTTCTTGGAATGTAGACCCTTGTTTTCGATGTTTCCTCTTCAACCGATTGAAGTTCTCTTTCCTTCACGAGGTAAGTGTTGGATTGATGTTCTTCGAGATGTAGGCTTGAGGATTGAGAATATTTCAATTTTGATAAGCTTGTATATCACACGTGTGTGTCATCCACGCATCATCTGTTTTCTCAATCAAACTCCTCGCCTTTTTATAGTGAACTTTCAAAAATTTGCCCGTTGAAGAGATAGGCTCATTTTTGAAAATCACTTTGCGATCGTTGGTTTGCACTTCTTGGAATTGCCATTTCCTCGTATGAAATGTTTTATCACCTTTTCAGAGTTCCGACACGGTGTAGTGCTTCCCATTGGTTCATTTCTTTGCACGCTTCGGGATCGAGCACTCCAAGAAAGGTAGTATGGAGATATTACTTGTTTAAGTAAATCTCTTGATTTACGTAACGGTCCTTTTTCATTATCTCGACTTGACCGCATTTCCTCGCTTTCCCCGGGTGACTTAGAGTCGCCTTCCAATCATTGGATGACTCTTCCGTCACTTCATCTTGAGACTTGCTTCTCTTGAGTTGACTTGATGATGTTTCACTCACCGCATCTCACCGCTTCTTGATCGAGTTCCCGTCTGCTCTTCTTTGTTGTACTCAATTGCCTCTCAAACAGAGTTTTTCTTCAAGCCTTCGATTGTCTTCTTGCAAGTTGGAGCGTAGGCGACTTAACTCGGCCTTGGCCATCTAATTGTTACAATACATTTCAAAGCAAGAATTGGGAGCCAACTTTCTATTCTAAGTTTTTACATGGCATTCATCAAAATCTAAACAATAAAATTCCTAACAATTTCCCCCTTTTTGATGATGCCAAAACTTAAATCATACATAGATGCAAATAACAACGATACATACTGAGATAGTGTATTGACATAGAATGTATGCGCATAATCAATCTTTTTATTGATCATATCATTCTTGTACTTAACACAATCACATTTACAAGGTGTATCGAGTATGTAATTGTCTCAAAAAAATTTATAGCATTATTACGGAAGACTTACATTGTATGTATTTACATATAAAATACACGAAGGGTTGGGCAAAGAACACTTCATCTCCTTCATTTGTCTCCTTCTTTCATCTTGATCAAGATCTTCTTCTCTTCTTCTCTCTTCTTCTCGTCATCACCGCCTTCTTTTTCTTCTCATACGCCTTCCTCGGGCTTCATCTCTCCTTATTCTTTCCTGTCTCTCCTGCCATAGCCGAGTTTGTCTCTTGTTTTCTTCTATCCTTCTTGCATACTCGGCGTTGGTTTTGGCCACTTGCAAGTTTGCCACATGGTCAAGCCCGGCCCCAGTGATCCCTCCTTTCTTTCCCCGGATCTACGTATTCAATATTCTTGGGCGAGGCCTAGGTCCAAGCTTCTTCCTCCACTCGCCGCTTCTTCCTCTACCTGGGGCGTATCTTTGCCTTTGGGGCCTTCTTCTTTCCAAATGAGTGCCCGGCGGAGTGACCAGCAGAGTGATCGGTTGTCTGGCATTGTCTGTCAGCCTTCTTCACATAGTGTGAGACCCTTTTCCCAAGATCTGATCCTAAGCTTGAGCCAAGGACAAATTTGCAAAATAACCTTGATTCGAGCGTTTTGAATTCGTCAACCGATCTTGCTCTGTCCCGACATCCGAATGGCATACGTGTCTCTGTCAACCGGAATGCCTCCGTGTTCTTTCAAAATGTTCATCACCCTGGCATCCATTCTTCCTTCCACCTCCTTCATCCCTGCTTCAATTTCTTTTCTCTTCTCGGCCATAGATACAAAGCAGTGTTGGAGTGGCGAGTCACGGGGAGTTTCTTCGCTTATAATGTCACCGTGATGTGAGGACCGTTGGGGTTTGTGCAATCATCGGGTCATATTCTTTGATCCTTCCCCCTCAAAGAGATTTTCCTTTCTTCGCTTCAAAATTTCCTCGGTGATTTTCCCTTCTCACTGCTTTGTTCCGCTTCCTTTCTTCTCCTTTCTTCTCGAGATTTTCTTTGCTTTAAGGTATTCCTCTTCCCCCTTTTTGGCATCATCAAAGGATAGAGGAACCCCAGGAAACATCTTTGGCAAGCATGAAGTCGAGTCTTCTCGATGGTTGAATTTTGCTTCAAGTCTGCTGCGTTGTATCTTTGCGAATTGACACGAGTGGCGTTGGATTCTCACGAAATCGGCTTCATCTCGGCCATGAGAAGGCTGAATTTTCTTGTCATGTGTTCTTCCAAACGCTGTATATCATTTGCATTACGCTTCACGCAGCCGGCTTGATCTCGGCGGTGTGAGCTTCGTGCATATGTTCAATGTGTTCCCGACTTTGTTTTCGCGTCAACATTTTCACTCTCCACACCAAAGACTTGTTGAATAATTGTCTGCAAGTATCTCACCGTTCCACACGCATTGATTGATTGCTGTTGCCACCATTCCCTTATCCTCGATTGTGATGCCTCTCAAGTCACCGTAAGGTTGGCATCTCTGTTGTCCAGGCGCATATCCAAGGAGGCCTGATGCCTCTCCATCTTTTCAACTTCAAAGAAAGAGTGCCTTGAACACTTCTCGTGCTTCAGGTGATTCTTCATGTAAATGCGGTGATGGCCATACAAATATCGAAATCGAAGTCGGCCGAACAATGGTGCCGAGTGAAAAAGCGAGTCGGCCGTGATAGCGTGCTTGCTCATTTTCGACTCTTCGTGGAGTTCTGGTATCTCCAGGAGAAAGGGAAAGATTCCACAAAGGATTCATCACCGCCATCCGGGATTTGTTCGATGATAAGCGGTGGACGTGATTTTCTTACGGGAATCGATCCACTGTAGCTTGAGGAGCCGGTGCGGTGGTCTCTGGTTCACTGGGTTTTGTGGTGCGATGGGCTAAAACTTGCGAGCCTCAATTTTCTTAACGCCGTTGGTCTCACCGATTTCTCCTTTTGAGTAGATGGTCCTCGGCCTTATCGAGCGTCATCGGACGATGATGAGATTTCCATTGGTGGCTCATCATCAAAATTAAAGGTCCGACGAGTAGTCTTGGGATCGGACTTGCTCGTGCCTGGAACATCCGCAGCTGAGTCTTTTAGATTTGTCATGGGAGTTGACTCGGCTCCTTTTCGCGCTTCCGATCCCGAAAGGTGACATCGGGGTTGTCCTGGGAATCATGAAGTGCGCTGATCTCCTTCTCGAGATGGATCGATGGTTGCGGGAGGGATGTTCTCTACTTCACCAGTGTTACCCCGGGAAGTCTCAACCTCCCGTGGGCCTTCATTTCCTCCAGCAGTCTCTCTGGTGCGAGGCATTGGTCTTCCCTTTCGACGATGTCACTGTCTTAGGGTCTTCTACAGATGGCATCCATTGGAGTCTCAACCCCATGGATTGCGCTTTCATCGCCAGTGTTAACTCCCGGTACATTCCTTCCTCGTGCCTCGACGCATTGCAGCAGCGTCATTAGCCTTCAGTTGTTGGCACCTCACCGAGACAGTCTCAATCGCCGAGCTTCGTTGGTGGCAACTTACTTGCATTCTTCTTGTGTTTGAGTGTCTTTTGCTTCGCCTCCTACATTCTTTGTGGAGTCATCTGCGCATCCTCCGACCTTGCTGCAGTGGAGGGAGTTTCCCCCTCGGTGGCGCACCACCGAGTGACTTGGAGTGGGGTTACTCGTCTCCAAACTCCCGGCTGTTGCAATTGATGGTTCAGTTGGGGCGGTGGTGGCACACCTTCAATAGGGGTTGGCTCGACTGGGGTCCCCACTAGCCCGTTTCATCGCCATCTCCTTATTGCTTCTTCCGAGTTAGTCAGGGAAGTGGTAGCGAAAGAACATCTGTGGCTATTTGTTTGAACCACTCCCATTGGATCGATTTCAAATGTGTGTTCGGAGGACTCTCCTGGTCCCTCCATCGATCTTTGCTCGTGAAGAATTCTTGATTCATGCAATGCTTGCATCTGCAATTCTTCCGTGGCGGCGGACATTCTCCAGTTCCTCGTCACTTTCGAGAGAAGATATCAAGGAGAGGATGGAAGTGTTACGTGGTGCCGGAGATAGATGAGATACTTGCCTTTTCTCGTGCTTCGGCTTCTTCTTCACTTTGCTTTTCTCTCTCCTTGTCCTTGTAGATCTGCAGAATATTCATGCATTGTCTTCATCTAGAGCCGGGAGCACATGGATAATCCAAGGAAATTTAGCGATTCCTCTTCTTCTTCTATGAATTCAGCCGTTGGAACTGTTCCCTTGACCTGCTCACTTCCATTTTCTCCACTCACGCAGACGATTTTGGATGTCGGGTAAGGTGGAGATAGGATCATTACATCACTATCTCGCTTGGGCTGGTTCTTCTTGAGTTTGTTGTATGAACTACAAACCGTGTCTTCGGTTGCCTCTGCACGATCACCTTCAGCAGACTTGGTCAAGTTTCATCAATTACAGTGGAGACTCTACTTCTCCGGTAGTCTCAGATCCTGTCTTCAGCCGAGTAGCCGACTCACTGGTTTCTCTTGTTCGATCCGCTTGACGAGTCTTCTTCGTCTCTGGTTTGTACCAGGGGAATTTACGTTCGGGGTGGCGTCCTGCGAGTCTTGGCGGCCGGGGCCTGCTTGTGTTTGTTTCGAGGAGGCGGCCGTCTAGGTTTGTCGATTCTCCTCTTTTGACGATCGAGAAAGGAATTTGTGAGTCCTTCTCGACCGCCTACTGAGGGGGGTGACACTACCGCACTGCTTGCCAGGCGGTGACTCTGCTGCAGGGGCGGGAGCATGTTTGGTTTTCTTTCTTTGCGCAGGGGCGTGACTTAGTTGGTAGCCGCAGGCGCCTTTCTTCTTGGTTGGAGAGGAAGCAACTTTGTGTCTTGGTCACCGATTCCCCCTCACCGTGTCGCTCTCTTGGCGTGACGACGCTTCGAGCACCAGAGAGATTAGCTCAACATCCTCTTGTTAACATGGAAGGCCTTCCCATGTCTAAGAGGTACTCTTTCACCTCCAATAGTCGGCCAATCACTAGGCCATATCCCGGATCCTCCAAATGACCCATCTTCTTTGAAGGACTTGTTTCCCACGTTTTGGCAGAGTCTGCTTTGTAGATAAACTCAGCCCGGTTTATCTTCTTTTTTTCTTCGATTATTGCAGCCATCACAATCAATTTTGCCTTTGACGATTGGTCAAAGTCGCCAAATTTGATGTCGATACACTTGGCAACAATGTCCAACAATTTGTGATAATCCTCCTTCAGATCTCTTGTTTGCTTTGAATATTATTTTGTCAAAGAACATCGGACTTGGCTATTTCTTTCCATGCGTCGACCAAGTTTACATCGCCTCTTTGATCTCGGATGCTCCTCTGCTTTGTAGTGAGCAATATTCACCAAATCCTTGTCGTGATAGTCACCGCTTCCCGTGAATGATGACTTGATTCCTTCGTCGTGAATCTCGGCATTCACGTAGAATTGCGACCTCCTCCACATAGGTCATAGGATACTCCGGTGTTAGAAACGGTTTCGATCCTGCCGTTTCTAGCTTCTCCGCGATTTTCTTCACCAGGGTGTCGTCGGACCCCCGCTTCACCATTCGGCTCGAAATCCACGGTCGAACCGGTGTGGATTTGTTTTCCCAACTTGGTAAAGTCATATGTTGGTGCCATTTCTCGAGAATAATTTCAAGAAAAGTTCGAAATAGATTTGAAGTTTGATAGGGTTTTTGAGTGTTTGCCTTTGCTTTTTGAGAGAGAGAGATTGAACAGTTTTTAGAAGTGTGAGAGAGAAACGGGCGAAAAATGGTTTAAATATGGTTTATGAAAGGGCGTGCGGACGGTTTTGAATCGTGATCGAAATCAACGGCTTGGATTTCGCACGCATATTGAGCAAATTCATGTCTCGTATTTAATGCGGCAAAGATTTATATCCAATCATAAGCTTGGTGTGCGGCTTTATGTCCGTACACATCATCATTATCTTTGACGTGTTCCTTAAAACATTCCCGCTTAGTCAAAACGATTGCGTTTTTGTCATTTTGCTCATAAGTTATTCAACATCTCTTCTTGGCCGATTTAACTCGCTTCTCATATTTCTCTTAGTGACTCAAATATCACCGACTTGGTATAGTGACTTTTCCGATATCTTGATTTATTGAGCTAATTTTTGTTTTCACTCTTTTTCACCTTCTTTTCTCGTTCCATTTCGTTTTTTGACTCTTCGTGTCTCGGCTTAGCTCAATTAGCCCCAACTCATGTTTGAGTTCTTCAAATCTTGACTCACATAATGGTTTTGTGAAGATGTCGGCTAGTTGCTTATCGGTTGAGATATATTCCAAGATAATGTCCTTCTTTTCAACATGATCTCTTATGAAATGATATCGACATCTATATGTTTTGTTCTTGAGTGCAACACAGATTTTGAGTGATTGCAATGGCACTTGTGTTATCACACATGATTGGAATTTCTTTTTCTTCAATTTCATAATCTCTCACTTTGTCTCATCCATAGGACTTGGGCCTGCACAACAATGCCGCAGCCTATGTATTCTCGCACTCACCAGTAGAGGTGGCTATTGAGTTTTGCTTCTTGCTAAACCAGAAATTAGTCTGTTTCCAAGCATTTGACATGTGCCTCAAGTACTTTTCTCTGTCCACTCGCATCCAAAGATATAGTCGTAGTCTGAATAGCCAATTAGCTTGAATCCACCTTCCTTTGGATACCATAGCCCTACTTCTTGGTTTCCTTTTAAGTATCTCAATATTCTCTTAGTCTGCAATATGGCTCTCTTTTGGAGCAGATTGAAATCTTGCACATACACCTACTGACAAAGGTGATGTCCGCCCGCTAGCCGTGAGATAGAGCGATGATCCAATAAGTGCTCAGATCTTGTTTGATCTACAGGCTTGCCATCCGCATCCATGTCCATTTTGACCGATGTGTTCATTGGTATTTTTACGAAGACTTCTCCTCCATACCAAATTTCTTCATTAAATCTCTCCGGTGTATTTTGTTTGGCTTATGAAGGTTCCATCTTTCAAATTGCTTCACTTGAAGTCCAAGGAAGAATGTCGATTCTCCCATCATGCTCATTTCAAATTTACTTTGCATGAGGTTTGAGAATTTTTCACACAATGACTCTTTGTTAGTGGATCCAAAAATGATGTCATCCACATATATTTGAACAAGCGGATGCTCTTCTTGTCTTGAATTAAAAAAAGTGTTCTGTCCACTTTTCCTTTAGTGAATCCATTTTCGCTTAGGAATTGTGACAGGTATCATACCATGCTCCTGCGGGTGCCTGTTTCAATCCATACAGGGCTTTCTTGAGTTTGTACACTTTGTCTCCAAGAGTCTTCTCGCTCAAATCCTGGAGGTTGTTCAACATACACTTCTTCTTCCAATAATCCATTCAGAATGCACTTTTTACATCCATTTGATATACAATGAAATTTTTGTGAGTCGCATAGGCAAGAAACATCCTTATAGCTTCCAATCTTGCTACGAGAGCAAATGTTTCATCAAAATCTATTCCTTCTTCTTGCAATATCCTTTGGCTACCCGTCTTGCTTTGTTTCTTACCACGTAACCTTCCTCGTTCATCTTATTTCGAATACCCATTTGGTTCCAATAACATTTTGATGTATGGGTCTTTGTACTAATTCCCATACTTTATTTCTCTCAAACTGATTCACTCTTCTTGCATAGCTTGAATCCAATGTGTGTCATCCAATGCTTGTGACACATCTTTGGGCTCTATCTGCGAGATGAAGCATGTGAACATTGCTTCTTGTTGAGTTCGATCTTGTCTTGACACCTTCTCTCATGTCTCCAATGACAAGTTCTCGTGGATGGTCTTTCACCATCTTACGTCGAAGTTGAAGTAAGTTAGCCGGATTGATCGACTTGCACCGTGTGTTCTTTGGGTCACTCTCTCGTGATCACTCACCGCAGATTTTCCACCGCTTTTGAGATTCAAATTTATCTCATCTTCTTCTCAATTTATAATCCCCGCCTGGCTTCAAAGATAGGGACTCTTCTCGTAAGGTTGGATGTTTCACCTTATCACCACTCTTCAATGTCTTCTCCATTTATGTTTGGCTCATCGAATACTACATGAATGGATTCTTCAGAACCATAGTTCTTTTGTTGAGTATTCTCAGAGGCTTTGCTTTCACCGAGTATCTAAGAAGATACCCTCATCGCCTTTAGCATCAAAAGCCTTTAGGTTATCTTTGCCATTATTGTGGATGAAGCATTTACATCCAAATATCCCGAAATATGCAACATTTGGTTTTCTTCCACCAGGATCTCATAGGAGTCTTTGTCACCGCCTATTTATCATACACTGTTTTGGGTGTAGCAAGTCGTGTTGATTGCTTGACCCAAAATCTTTTTGGTAACCCCGCTTGCCTAACATGGTCCTTGCCGCTTCTTTTGAGGGTTCTGCTTCTTCTTTCTCGCAACTCCATTCTCATTGTGGAGTCCTTGCGGTGATAGTTCATGACCAATACCATTCTCAATACAAGATCTTGAGTTATTATTCCATTGACAAACTCGGTTCCTCTATCCGATCTTATTTTGATAATGGTTTTACTCTTCTCATTTTGTATTCTCTTCATCACCGTGGTAGCTTTTGTAGAGTTTCTTTCTTCGCACATGAATATTGTCCATGTATATCTTGAGTAGTCATCTACTACCACCAAGGTGTATTTCTTTCCACTTATGCTTGCTTTGGTTCCACTGGGCCAAATAGATCCATATGAAGCGGATGCAATATTCTTGTTGAGGATGGGCAAGTCTTTTCTTGAACGACGACTTGATTTGTTTTCCTTCCTCGACAAGCATCACATATACTCTCCTTCTTGTATAATCCGAGTCCTGAAGTCCTTCCACAAGATGACTTCTTGCTAGCTTATTAATTGTTTTGAAGTTCGGTGACTCGACTTTTTTGTGCCACTGACCAACTTGATTCAAATTGTACTCTTTGCTAGTAGAGGGTGTCTTTGGGTGTTGCAATTGACCAATCCACTACATACATATTTTTCTCTCAGTCTACATCCTTGCAAAGACAACTTCATTAGATTCAACATTTTTGATTTGGCATATTCCCATGTTGAATCCAACATTGTAGCCCTTGTCGCAGAGTTGATCGATGCTTAGTAAATTGAAGTTTAGTCCTTCAACATATGCAACATCTGTGATTTCTAAACCATTCCTTTTGATGGATCCATTTCTTATTTCACCAGAGCTTCATTTCCTCCAAATATGACTTTTGCTCCTTTGACTTCCTTGAATTTTGACAGATTTCTCTTATTTCTGTCATGTGTCCGGAATGTACCACTATCCATGTACCAGGTTCCTTGGCACTCACTTTGCTCCTTGAACTCCGCAATCAAGGAAATTAAGTTTTTAGGTACCCATACTTGTCCGGTCCCGAGGGGTTAGAATTATAAGATGATCCAACCAGCTATAGCCAAATGATTTGACTCTAAGAGGTTGCCATCTATCGGTGCCATAATCATAATCAATCCTGGCAAATTGCTTGGGAGTCTGGTTCATACAAATGCCTCTTTTTGTCTCAGATGCCGCATATGTGTTTTAGCAATTGCCTTTCTTGGGTAATTGTGGTGTCTTTGAGTGTAGTGCCTAGGTGCATATGTGTGCTTGATGAAAGCTCTTATGCTTTTGGAATGGCCTTTGTTGAGTTCTAGGCCTTTGCCATTTGGGCTTGTATTCCATAAGTCTAGCCGATAGTTCACATTGTTCCAAATTGCTTGGATATTTTCTACCATTCCCATCATATGTATTTCTTTTATGAGTTTTCTGGGATTTTTGGTACTCTCTTCTTCTTTACAGAGTATTTTCTCGTTTGGAGTCTCGCGAGGACTCGGTGAATCTCTTCTCACCGTATCCTTTCAAAGACTCTCAACTCGGCCGTTTTCCTTTTCCTTTGTAACCAAGGCCAGTTTGCTTAGCATTGTGCTTTGGATTGAAAGTGTGTGCATCATTTAGAGTTTTGGATTTTTCGGACTCTTCATGACTTGAAGATCCTTTTTCCAAAATTACTCTTGAGGTTTGACATGACACAGAGAATTAAATCCTAAGCTGTCTTGTCTCCACATTCTCTTTGACTCATAATAAGATCATCCACTCGATTTAGATGCCTTAGTGAATGAGGCAATAACATTTTTGAGGTCATTCTCCTCTTTTCTATAGCAGCAAATTTCTCGCTATTAATTTAGCATTTTCACCTTTTAAACTTTTATTCTCATCGCCTATTTGACTTAGAGTACTCGGCCTCCTAGTCGACTTTGAGTTTTGGTTTTTGAGTAGTGTTTTCCTCATTCAACAAATGTGTGAGGTTTTAATGTGCTCAAAATCTTTCATCATTTTGCCTAATGAATCATAAAGATCAGTGGGTGATGAAGTGTGTGTGTCACATCCACTATCACTAGTGTAATGAGCTTGTTGAGTTAGATTGTACCTCATCTTCTTGATCTTGTTCTTTGGCCATTAAGCGGATCAAAGCTTCTTCTTCGTGAGTCACTTGAATAGTCGCCATCGCTCTCGAGTCACTGTCTCTCTTGACTTTGTCTCGCCTCAATCTCTGCGCCATCATTGCCTTTTTCTTCTCTTGTCTTCTTTCTCTCAAGACTTTTCTTTCTTCTTCGTTTACGTACTTGTTGACTACAGGATATGAGCAAATAATGGCATAGTGACCTGGTTGTCTACAATTCCAACATAGATATTCACCTTTTGCTCAACTCTTTCTATTCTTGAGTTGTCGGCCCTTTGATACTCAACTTGTTGATGATCCGTCTTGGTTGGCCTATCATCCCTTGATTTGGAGGGAGCCGAGTGTCTTCTCGGAGGATTCACCCTTTCCTCTCTTGTAATTCTTGTTAAAGAACTTGTTAAATCTTTTAACCATTAGGGCTATTTCTTCCGGGTCAATTGCCTCTTTGACTTGACTCTCCCTTCCATCTTTGACAACTAGAGCAAATTGTTTTGGGTACAAATTGTCTCTTCCTGGTCTTTCCTTCTCGGCTCAAACTCATAGGCTTTGAGGTCCGAGAATAACTCATGGTTGGATGTCTTTGATAGGTCCATGGAATGTCTCGATGCCATGACCTTCATCTCCCATTCACCGGAAGACTTTTTCGAGATCTTCATACACATTTCCTTCTCGTGTATATTCCTTTCCAAGTGTAGACAACTCATTTGTGATTTCTCAGAATCGAGCATCCAGCTTGATCCAGGTTTTCTCCCGAGATCATTTTAAAGTTCTCAAACTTCAGACAAATACCACGATAATTTGTTTTCTTTGATTTGCTCAAACCTTCACAAATCAAAGTCGGTTTGTCCCATTTCCTTAGTTTGTTTTGCAAGATTTCACTTTGTTGAACATGGCTTTATCCAGTTTTTGTAAAGAATGTCCTTGGCTACATTGTCCAGGTTGTATCTTTTTCTCGTCATCATTTGTCCACTCGCTTCTTGGTTTTTCAACCATGATACCGTCCGATCTTTGATCTTCTTCCCCTTCACCGCAACTCTTCGTGCAAACCGTGTTCACCTTTAATATTTGCAGAGGCCCATCTTCTATCACTATCCACATCTCATCATGTAATCTTTGATAGATGAGCCTGCATACGAATTTTCCAATCATCAAATTCTTCAATAGTGAACATAGGAATGCGTGTTAGATTTGCTTCCATGATGATAACTTTTAATGATAGAAAAGAGTTTTGAAAGATTAAGTACTAAAGCGGACTTTTGAAAAGTTTGGAGATCTAGTTCAAGAACCGGTGCGGAGGGTTCAATGAACCAACCTCTGATACCACTTGTAGGTCCCAAGGGTGTAAGTGTAAGGTTTAGAAGGGGGTTGAATAAACCTTACCAAATTTTCGATTTAGGCCTTTTAAATCTCTGAGTTCTACACACCAGTGTCCTTGATGGACAATCGAATTAGTCACTCAAGAGAGTCAATCTCTTAACACTCAAATGAAATTTGTTAGTAGTAGAGTAACTCACCGTTGTTGGCTATAATTTGACTTAGCCGTGGGTTTTGTTTTCAAATGGAAGACTTAACACCCTTAAGTTTGTTTAAGCAAGTTTTTTGACTTGATTTAGTACTTATAGATTATCGGATGGATAGCAAATTTATCGTGAGATATAAGCAATTAAAAGTGCGGATATTTAAATGTTTGTAAAAAGTAAATGACACATAAAGAAGTTTTTATAGAGGTTCAAGATGGGGTAATTCTTCTACTCCTCTCTTCTCCAACTCCCCGGAGGAATCCACTAAGTAATGATCGGTTTACAAAGTGGTAATGGTCCGAGGATACAAGTCTTGATCACAACCGACTTGATCCTTTGGGACTCGATGCCGAGACGCCTTGATCACTCACTCACTTCTCGTGCGACTCGAACTTTCTTCACGGCAGCGTGCCTTGCTACTACTACTCACTCACTTGCTCAAGCACTCTGGATTTGATCACGAAGCCCTCCAAACGCTTAAGACTTGGTTCGACCTTGAACCTTTCTACAATCCTTCTTGGAATGTAGACCCCTTTGTTTTCGATGAGTTTCCTCTTCAACTCGATTGAAGTTCTCTTTCCTTCACGGGTAAGTGTTGGATTGATGTTCTTCGAGATGTAGGCTTGAGGATTGAGAATATTTCAATTTTGATAAGCTTGTATATCACACGTGTGTGTCATCCACGCATCATCTGTTTTCTCAATCAAACTCCTCGGCCTTTTATAGTGAACTTTCAAAAATTTGCCCGTTGAAGAGATAGGCTCATTTTTGAAAATCACTTTGCGATCGTTGGTTTGCACTTCTTGGAATTGCCATTTCCTCGTATGAAATGTTTTATCACCTTTTCGGGAGTTCGACACGGTGTAGTGCTTCCCATTGGTTCATTTCTTTGCACGCTTCGGGGTGAGCACTCCAAGAAAGGTAGTATGGAGATATTACTTGTTTAAGTAAATCTCTTGATTTACTCGTACAACGGTCCTTTTTCGATTATCTCGACTTGACCGCATTTCCTCGCTTTCCCCCAGGTGACTTAGAGTCGACTTCCAATCATGGATGACTCTTCCGTCACTTCATCTTGAGACTCGCTTCTCTTGAGTTGACTTGACCGATGTTTCACTCACCGCATCTCACCGCTTCTTCATCGAGTTCTGTCCTTTCTTCTTTGTTGTACTCACTGTCTCACACAGAGTTTTTCTTCAAGCCTTGATTGTCTTCTTGCAAGTTGGAGCGTAGGCGACTTAACTCGGGCCTTGGCCACTCTAATTGTTACAATACATTTCAAAGCAAGAATTGGGGAGCCAACTTTCTATTCTAAGTTTTACATGGCATTCATCAAAATCTAAACAATAAAATTCCTAACACCCGAGGGATAACGCGTCTTGTGAGTGGGCCCTTATCCTTTCGACTTCATGATCTTGTCGGTCGGGTTTGGGTCGGAATCCTTTCCCAAACTCGGGTTCCTTTTGTTCGGGGCATGCTTGATGATCCGGTCGACCCATCGGCCAACATGCGCCATGTTCTGACAATTTCCTAGGTAAGTTTCTTTGCTTGCGGAATCTTGTTTTCCTGAGAATTCTTCTTTTGGTCTCGAAGAGTTCTTCGCAAACCCCATGGTTGATCCAAACATCGAATTCAAAAGGAAAGATCCATTCGCCGACTGAAGAACTTGAATGGATATTTGACTTTGTCCATTTCGATTAGACAAACCCAAAGACCCCATGCTCGCCGGTAGAAGCTTCGTCTTGAGAAAATGCTCCTACTAACATCGTCCTTCTTCCTGAAGTCCTTAAAATATTTTAAAGCATTTCCATCCGGTCTTCTTAGCTTGATGAAATGAAAAGCTTCATTAAAGCCTTTCTTCGCTGGTTCGGAGCTGCATGATAAAATACGATTCAAAATATCGCCTCGGCCAAGTGTGGATTATTGGCCCAGTCTCGTAAATCGCTTCCCAATCCATTTCGGTAATTTTGAAATTTCGGGAATCCTGGTGACACGGTATAGATTAAAGCTAAAGCTCCAAAAGTATACCATTCATGTACTTTATTTGGATGACTTCTGGTTTCATCCAAACTCGGGATACTTTCCTAAGATATCAACCATTGTTTTCTCTGGGTTAATACCTTGTCTTGTAACTAGTTTCTCCCATTGCCTCGATATACCGCATAGGAGAAATCTTATTCTCGTCGTTTGAACCTTAGATTTGTCTGTCGTGGCCTAAGATTCAACTCTCCCTCTTTTACCCCCCAGGTCTTTGGGTTGACTTGAAGACTCGGGTTGTGACACCGAGCTTCAACATTCATTACTGATTTGTACACCTCGGGGATGCATCACCCAAACACTTGTGATTATGGTACTTGAATCCATAACCTCCGGTTAGAGCCCCGTACTCTCTCGGCCCCTTTTTGCACCGTAGGAGATGCGGCTGAAGAGAGGCCCTTGCGATCTTAAGAACAATTGTCCTTGAGCGAACCGGCATGCTCGTATTTGACTAGAAACGGTTTACGGTCACTGTTGAAATCGCCCATCAACTTCGCATTGAGACATAACGTCCCAAAATCTCGTTCTAGACTCTCCAGGTTTTCCCGAGATGTCTTACTCGTTTAAGGACCTCGCAAACAACGCGTCCCTTCCATCTCGTGTCAAAAATCGCAAGAATATTTTCATGAGATTTTATAATGACAATATCATAATCATAATATTGACATTCAGCTTGCCATCTAAGTAATCGAGCCTTTTCTGGTTTTGATTCAATTTTGTTTTTCGTAAAAGCCTTGACACTTGAATTATCAATTTTTAAAGTAAACTTTTTAGCCAAGAAAAATAGAGGCCATTTTTTAAAAGCCTTTACATCGCAAAGAATTCTTTCTCGTTAATATGCCACCGAGTTGCTTCACTAGGGGTGAATAAACCATGCAGAGATATGCATGGCACTTCCTCGCTTTGGTGTGACTTTCGTAAGAACTGCCGCTTGCCCACCAATCATCATCGCATCGTATGCAACCAGTTCGTCCTCGTCTTGGGAATCGCAAGCTTTGGAAGATTTTTACAAACTTCTTTTAGTTGCTTAATTCCTACTTGATGTTCATCTTCCCATTTGAATCTTGCATCTTTTTTTAAGCAATGGGCTAAACACCTTCCCCGTAATATGCCGATTGTTAATGAACATCCTGAAGAAAATTAACAACTCCAAGAAAACTCGAAGTCGCTTCTTGTCTTTCATTAATGTATCCGAAATCCTCATATCTTTTCCACAATATGATTCTCAGAATAATTCCCGATTCATCGATTTCAATTCCGAGGAATTCAATCTGTCTTATCGCAATTACCGTCTTCTTTTCCTCAAAGCACTAATCCTTTCTTTGTGACAAACATCCGAAAATATCTCCAAATGTTTGAGATGCTCCTTCATGTTTTTGATGCGATAAGTATGTCATCAATATACACGAACATGAAACTAAAATAATCTTTGAAGAGATTATCCATTTTTCTTTGATATATTTGGGGTGCGTTAGCCAATTCCATAGGCATCACGTTCCAAATATAGTGTCCCCGTGGTGTAGAGAAAGTCAAACTTCTTACTCTCTTCCTCCATCTTAATCTCACGGTAGAATCCGTTTGCAAATCGAACTTTGAGAATATCTTGGCACCTTTGATACGATTAACCGATGTTCTCTCTGCTTGGGAATATAGTATCCGTCGAACTCCAAAATGTTATTAATCCCTTTGTAATTAATAACCACTTAACTTTCCTCTTTTGATTTCTCCATGGTTTCGACTAAGAATCCTGGATCTGCCGTATGGAGAAACTCCTGGTGAAATTAACTTAAGGTCAAGATGTTCCTTAAGTATCTTTTGCATATCCTCACGATCTTCCTGGTTCATAAGGATTGGTTTGAATCTTACGAACTCGTACTCCTTTCCAGTTTAACCTTTAAGGAAGCTTTAAGCTCGTTCTTATCCCACCAAGTCAAAGGATCTTCATTGTAATTCCTTTGGATCTTCTTCGATATCCTCGAGTGATATTTGTTCCTCTATGGTTACATCACTCGTGGATTCTCCATTAGACTCATCCATAATTCTGCAATGGCTTTTGGAGTGACTCGTTCTTCTCCTTGTACTAAATGAATACAAGTTATTATCCCATATCTTCCGATCCTTCGGATGGAACCAAATTGTCTATAGGATAATAAAGCTTCACCAAATTTCCTTCGATCCGCCAGTTTTGGATTGCGGTTTGGCTTCATCACCACGCTTGCTGCGAAAATTAATGGGCATTTTTCTCGTAAAATGCTTCTCGCGATCTCGGACAATAATCTTATGATCACATAAGGTTGTGAAAATAAATCTTCTCGTCTCGTTCTCTTGTGTGAACCGCTTGAATGTTTGTAGGAAATTGTTTCCCAAAAAAATATCTCACACTCAGTATCATGGAAATAGATTGGTGGCGTCTTTACTTTGTACCATGGGTACCGCCCACTCCTCCGATCATTATTTCGCTTGTTTAATTCCCCTGTTCGTGATAAGAATCCTTTTAGAGAAATCTCTTCCTCGCATAGCTGGTAAATCTTCTCCAATTTCTTCAGAAAAACATCCGCTTTGGCAAGATATATATTCCGACCTAAATCAATATAGGCGGCGAAATACTCGCCTTGTATTCAGCATATAACATTCCAATAGAAATGTATATGGAGAATGGACTAGTGGTCATCGATTACAGATCTTTTATTAGCCACCGTGAACTCCATTCCGTCTTGTAATCTTTCCCAAGGTTTATGTTCCTCAAGAAATTCAATTCCCAGTATTAATTGTTCGGGATCTTACCCGCAACTCCCTGTGATAGTAAGCTCAATTTCTCCTATCTTCGAGCTTCCTTGATACCTTCCAACGATTGGTTGTTGGAGATAATATAGAACATCACAAGGAAAAATATTATCCTTTTGAGTGATGTCGAATATTACTTCAACCTCTCGCCATCCTTCTCGGACATTTCGGCTCTCCTCATTGTTTTAAAAACATCGGGGATGCGTTGAACTATACTTGGTCTCCTTTCTTCCCAATCTGCTACTCACCATTCGGTCTTGCTTGAAAGACATCCTTCTGTGCTCAACTCGAGACTCCGACTTTTGTTGAAGATCAAGGTTGATCTTGAATTATCATATCAATCTCCTTAATAGTTGGAGATTCAATGATTTCTCGTAACACCACCACTGGCAAAGTCCTCAAAGATTCTTGGGACTTCAATAAATTCCTTTCTCAAGAATACTTGAATGATGGGTATTCGAGAGAGCATAGGAAATCTTGTATGTGATCGAGTAAGGCTGTTTCCTTTCTTTCATCAAATCGACTCTTTTGAAATCTTGATGAAGGGTTAGGACTCTATTGAAGTCTCGATCTCCCAAATTGTATGCAATTCTAGGATAGACATTAAATGCCAATTTCCACGCATACAAATTTCTCAGAACCGCTCCAAGGCATGAATCCTTGAGATGCGAGATTCGCTTGTCAAAAAAAAGAAGATTAAGAGGCGAATCTATTCCTTCTTTGAATGTTGCTTTTAATAATTACTCTTATGGCTCCGATATGAATCCATGAGAGTGTATTTGCAACTTCTCTTTTAACCTTGCTTTTGATCTCTTGTATTTCTCTAATAGGGACCAATCGCATCTCGATCGAGTTCTTGGCAAACTCCATCGGAATAGCAAATTCTCCGGTTGTTACCCCATGGGATAATTTGGTGTTTTTTCTGAAACCCAATTTTTTATCCAATGCTTTTTCCATAGCTCCAATTGTAAATCCATCATAGACTTGAAGCTTTGGATCTTCCTTCATGATTCTCATAAGAGTTTTATGAGAAACCGTCGTGTGAGAGAGAATCGACATATCCTCCCCGATCGTCTGTTTGAAGAATTTCTTCTTCACTCGATTCCGAGAGTCACTTCCATCATCGAATAGATCTCTTCTTCATAGATGCTCTCATCTCGAGGGAATATCCTCGAATTGATACACCATATTAAATCCACGATAATAGACAGCTTCTTCGATTTACTCGGTGTTGCCTCGAACTCGTCTCGACTCCTCGTTTTTGATTGTCCGGGCAATCCGTTGAGATATGCCCTCTTGCTCCGCATGTCCAAAGCAATTACAGATCTTTGAAACTTTCATTAGCTCTAAAGCAGTGTGAGCACGCCCGAAAGTTCTTCTCCTGGATTTCTTTGGTACTTGCTTGATTAGAACCTCGATGATGAGGCTCTACTCCCGCTTGGTCTTTGTCTTTGTCCCGATTTATAACTTCGGGCTTTTTGTTTTGACCAACCTTCTAGGTCTCCATGAAGACCTACTTTTTGTCGTTGCTTCCTCGGCGGTATGGATGGCTTCTCTCCTTCTTCTTCTTGTGCCGTCTTGGTTGACCTTCCACAATCGCTTGTTGGGATATCATTATCCACGCAACATAGAGGAACCGCTTTGTTAATTCCTCTTAATCTCTTGTAATTCATGTGCGAGTCGCTTGATAGCACCATTCGAGATAACTTGCCTTTAGGAAAGACATTTTTCTCGCCCCACGCTTTCTACTTGACTCCACCACTTGTATTCCCGATAAGCATTTCTCTCCAGGGGACTCGGGATCTTGCAAAGAATAGGCATGCGGCTTCTTTTTCTTCAATCTTGGATTTCCACCGGTATTCGGTGAACAACTTGATATATTCGTCAATATGACAAATATCCGAGAACTTCGAAGGCTATAGAGGGCTTGTTTATATTTCTTTCTTTTTTTCATCCTCTAATCCTCGAAATAACTTTTTGCAATGAATTGGATTTTGAATAGTTTTGCCATACCATCGACAATTCCTTTAAGTGATTCCCCTGATGTGACCGAACTTTTCGTGCGGCATCGGTCATATCCCTGCAATCTTCACCGATCCTTCAAGACTCATTTCAAGGAGTAAAATGAATGAATCCTTTGTGAGATCGAGGGTTCTGCTTTGAAATTCTCATAGTGAAGCCCATTCATCAATGAGAACTTCTCTCGCTTTTAAAATGGGATGTCCAGATTTAACATCAACCCATACGGATGTATTGGGTCGAGTGCGATCTTCCATAAGGCGTTTGATAAACATTCGCCTTCCGGTAGGTTGTCCGTTCCCGCAAGAGGGTTTCGACCTCCTGTCCCCGAAAGTGGATCACTCCCGGTCGTGAAATCCCGGATGTGGCATCCTCTTGTCTCCGAGCTCCATGATGTGAACCCGTGCATTTCTTCTTCGACGTTAGGATTAATCGGTGGCGGTGGTGGAGGGATTGGTCTACCTTGTGGGTCATAGGTAACCAAAGTTGATTCTCACTGCGTTCATCTTTAAATCTACAATACCTAATCCCGAAGGATTCTCGCCAGGTCATGTAGATCTTTAAGATTCATCTTTTCAATATCCATCTTTTTTAATTTTTGATGGATTTTCCTTTGATTAGAGCAATGAGATTTTCCTCATCCGTCATTTTTCGTATGACTTCGGTTGGTTTTCCTTTTGGTGTAAATAGGATACCGCCCCAAAATCAATATGTTTCCTTCCTCCGGATGAACTTGGCCTGTCCTCCGGATTCTTGACTCGTTTCTCGAATATCATGAAGGAGTTCAAGAGTTTCCTTCGATATTTCACCATCGTTTACATCCGTTCGGATCTGATGAACTTGTATCGGTAAATGAATATGGCGGTTGCCATAATTCTGCACCGTCTTCTGATTTCTCTAAGATCTTCGGAGATCTTAGATTTGTCTGAAATATCTCGTTCCACTCTGGTGCTCCATCAGAATCATTGTTCGATGGGAATTTTCATGAACCGTTTCTTGAAGGTTCATCAAGTGAACATATATAGTCCGGTTAAGCATCCAGAATCGCTTATAATATTCTCGCTTTCGCATTTTGCATTGCCTAAGGTTTCCCCGTCGGCTCCTGCCTGTTCCTTTTCTTCATGTTGGTATTCCCAATATGAAACCTGGTCAAGGTGTTCTTGTGCATACATCGTCAATATTTGACGATATGTCCTGTAAGGGGTACATCTCGGACATCGGTCCGGATCCATAATCTCGGAGTAATTTCTCCTCACCAATTGTTAATTACATAAATATAATAAATTTAACTAAAAGTTCTTAATAAACCTAGGCTCTGATACCATTTTCGTGGCCCAAAGTTAAAGAGTTGGAGTACTGAAAAGATCAGGTCCTTTGAATAAAAATTGAAATATCTAGGGACCAAATTTGATAAACCAGTAAACATAGGGTACCAAAAATGATATATTCGAAAGTTTGGAAAACCTTCTACAACCAGTCAACCTGGGTCGGTTTTAACGCTTATTTAACTAGGTATCCGAATTGATTAAAACTCAAAACGTTGGGTACTAAAACTGATTAAACTGAAACTTTGGGATCAAAACTGAAAACTAGGTATAATTGAGGTACTAAAACTGAAAATAACCCATTTTATAATTACACTACCCTTTAAAGGCTCAAAATACATGTTTGCCATCAAAATGAGCTATGCCTATCAGCATACACAGTTCAAAAAGGGCGGAGTTTTTCAATGGGATGACATAATTAAGCCAGTTCTGACAAAAGGAGGGATCTTTTCCCAGTTCTAACAAAACTAATGAAAATGAACTATCACCTCTATTCACTTGTATCAAATCCCCAACAACCTCTATATCATCCAAAAAGGAGGACCAGCTAGCTATTAACAACTTCAGCTGAACCAAAAACTTAAATTCATCAAAATCCCAATAAGAATCTTGAAGCAAAAAATATAACGCGCATGTCGTAATATTTTCTGCAACGAATTATTTGCGATTGAGGTCTTCCCACCTTATTTCTTGAGCACATTCACCACATATAGTGCTGCAACCCACTTTTGTGCCTTGACTTCTGAGTGTTAGTAGGTGTGAGAGATTCGTGCACTTACGCAGCACAAAATGGTTTTGATGACGGTGTTTGGCTCGTGCAAGTGCATCATCGCTCTCGGGAGTTTCAACAGTAGAAAGCACAGGCTTTCGATCGACAACAGATTTAGCAACGGATGTTTGCTGTGGTTTCAATGAAGATATATTGACGGTGATCTTATGCTGATCGAGTATGGATTCGCATGGAGAAACTCGTTGAGGCTCCTCACAGTTGAGGGATTTACGATATACTTCCCAAGCTAAGTCCTGCTCTTCTTTCGACAGTTTTTCGTCTTCGTTTTCTTGCAAGAGTGTCTCGTGCTCGTGATAACTTGAAATCCAACTGAAAGAAAAGAATCAAAGGAAAAAACAGACACTTTACTGATTAGCTTAAGCTACGAGTCTATAGTGACCAAAACATATTTCAAGTGAAAAGATATAAAGGATAATTACAAATACTAGCCTGAGGTATAGCTTAATACAAAAAACTCCAATTATCAAGTACCCCTTTGAGGCTTGTGTTTACCCAACAAATACCTCCCTCTTGAGGGTGTAATTTGTAAAGTATAAACAAATGTCAAGGATGAATTTGTAATTCTGAAAGATAACTGGATTTTTTTTGTAATTAGGCTAAACCTCAGAGGTAATTTTGTAATTATCCCAAGAAATAAAACTAGAAAGGTTTGGCTAAGCATACAAATGCCTCAAGAGCAATTATGTTTTTTGCACTAGAAATAATGTAAGCAGCAGCCAATTTGATGAATCTAAACAGAATTCAAAAGGATAAAGAATCATTTGGCCCCTAATCAATTTCACCAACAGGTAAATTGAAGGAAGGTTATTGAAAAATGTTATGTTACGTTAGTAACAGATCGAAAATGATTTTCAAATATCACAAAGGCAGCAGAACAAAATATCTACCTCGGATGATGTCTGCTAATTAAACTCTGAATTAATTTGTCGGAAGAATTTCCAACTGGACCTGTAATATTCTGTTTGGCCACAAATTCTTGATCTCGTCCCAACTCATGCACTATATCAGCAATTTCATCATCGCCAAAGTCAAACAAATGCAGCATTTCTTCTTTAGACATTGTTCTGTGCACTTGCTGTCTATCAACTACCCTTGCTGCAAGGCCTTCCTTCGTCACCTGTGGAGTTACGCACATTAAAGTGTCAATTGAAATAGCAACTTGCTAACGTCTTGAGAATTGAGATGCCACCACCTGTCGTTTATAGATTTTTTCCTCCATTGTCGCATGTGCCAGCAATCGGTATGCAAAGACAGGTTTCGTTTGGCCATACCTACACAACACGAGTAGTTGTGTCTTTAAACATTCAAAATTTGGACAATTTACAACTATTACTCCTGAGGTTTAGCCTAATTACAAAAAAATCCAATTACATTTCAAAATTAGAAATACCCCCTCAAAGTATTACAAACACCCACTTCAGGAATCAGGTTCTATTTACTTAACAAATACGGCTCTGTTGAGGGAGCATTTGTAAAACGGAAACAAATATCAAGGGGGTGTTTGTAATTTTGAAAGATAGCTGTGTTTTCCGTAATCAGACTAAACCTCAAGGGTAATTTTTGTATTTGTTGAAATTAACCCTTCAAATTTTACTGTCTCGCTGAACTGGAAAACATGGTATACACACCTCCAAACCCTAAATATAGCTTGAAGATCATATGTCGGGTTCCAAGAGCCATCAACTATGATTACACGATTAGCTGAAGGAAGATTGATTCCCAGAGATCCAGCCCTTGTAGATATCAAAGTGCATTTGACCCTTTTATTTGAAGGCTCATTGAATCTCTCAACCAGCTTCTGCCTCTCAGAGCTTTCCGTTCGTCCATCTAATCTGTTATACGTGCAAAGGATTCACATTGAATAACTTTAAGAAATATAGCCAACAAGATCGTACTACAATTAAATAATTAACCTCTTTAGTTGAGGTTAACCATTTGATGCAATAGATATAAACCTATCAATTTTTCGGAAAATCAACCGACGAAATCATTCAGCAGTATGGTCACTCCAATTTCTAAAGTAATGCAGTATAAGTTAGAGAATGTTAAAAAAGTCTCAATGTGCACCTGTACCAGTCCTTCCCTTTCTCCCAACATTTTCCGTTCTTCCTCGGACGAGGCAAATTCGAAAGATAAAATTCAATCAGGTCCAAAGTTAATAAACTCTGGCTAAACACCAATGCCTTATCACCCATTTCCGAGCACATTGTCAGGATATCAAGTAGCAAAACCATTTTGCCACTGTAATCCAACTCCTTGTAATTGTTTTCTTGAAGAAGATCTCTCCACCAATCCTGCTAGCAATTGAAACAATTAGATGAAGAATCATGATGGAAGGCATTGGAAGTAATCGAACTTCTCAAACGAGAGTTCAGACTAAGCACAATTAATTAAGAAGATGCTTTGCATCAACATAAAATAAGGAGATTCTGTAATATAATATAATTCAGTAGAAGATGAGCAAAATTCATTGAGTGGGACGGGCATTCTGGAAGGAAAGTTCACGCACCACATAAAGCAGCGCATTATCATTTTTCCTGTGAGGATTGCCCAGCTTCTCTGCAAAGGAACAACGAGGTCGAATAAAGAAAGACTGAAACCACAGCCAACTAGAGAAAACATGGTACAAGCATTTAGGGCAAGTCTTTTTATATGCTATTGTCATTAGGACAGTACTACCAAATACGCACATTGCTTACTGCTACCCAAAATGCATGATTGAGAAATTTTTGGAGATAGTAAAAGAGAAAAAGTAAATGTATTAACTTGAATGATTTTCTGGGTAATAATACAATGTGCTGAAGAGATGAACAAACTAATGAACCAACTAAAAATAGTCTGGCTTAATAATAAGAGTAAGAAACTGACTAAAAAGTGCACACGAAATGTACCTCCAGAAATCACATTGCAATCCACATTCTCGTCACTAGAGCTGTCATCTGCAAGACAATTTTGTACATCTTCATATTTACCAGGGTCTTTGTTTTCTTTCATCAGCTGCAAGATTCCAGGATGATTCCATATCTGAAGAGAACAACATGCAATTCATTCAAACTGAATAAAATTCAGGGATAATTACAAAAAGCCCCCTAAGGTTTGGACTAATTACAAAAAAACCAAGAGGTTTTTGAAAATTACAAAAAAACCCTTGAGGTTTGATTGTGTCTTAAATTTAAGGGGATAAATGTAATATTTCGATATACATAAGAGGGGGCTTTTGAAATGTTTTTGCATCTGAAGGGGGAAAATGTAAGACAGATCAAACCTAAAAAGTTTTTTCATAATTTCCAAAAATCTCTTGGTTTTTTTGTAATTAGCCCAAACCTTAGAGGTGTATTTGTAATTATCCCTAAAATTCATTGTATACATTCCAAAAAAAGGATAAAACGTTATGGCAGTTGCCAACTCTTACGTATCCGAAAAAGTTCGTAAGCTTCAATAAAAATGAAACAAAGAGAACATCAAGGAATGAGTAAGTTTTTGTTGAACAATAATGGAAAAATTAATATAAGATGTTCAGAACCAAACAAAAAAAGGGCCAAGAAGATGGTGAAGTAGCTGAAAAACTAAAAAGTGGACAGACATCTGCAATTATATTATCAAAAACTGAAGTTTGCATATTTTAAACTTAAAAGGCATCACATGAAACATTGTGCATGCTTTCACAGACCACAGTGGTGCTGCAATTTGTTATGATTTCTTTCACTTGAATAATATGAGACAGACCAGCACCAACAGATGTGTGGAAATCATAATTATTAGAAAAAATTCTTAACTACAAACTACATGCATTCAATTCTATTACCTTGCTGCAGGTGCTTCTACCTTGATTATATTACATTCAGTGTACTTAACCGTCTTAACCGTATTCCTACTAAAAGGATCAAATTTCCATCCAACTGATACCAAGAAGATTGCAATTTGTCAGTGTGGTGGTAAAAAACTTACGAATGTAAAATACCCCAAAATGAATGTCTTCAATTCTTAGGCTGAATTATTCATATGAAAGGAGACATTGAAATTCATGTTTCTAAAATGACTAAAATGATACACTGGAGTATAAGATGCCTTAGGGTTTTGACAAAACCAAAAAATTCCTTCATAATTGCAAAGGATCGCTATAAGATCTGCAATGTTATACGCAGCTGAGTGCAGGCTACTAAGAACCATCTGCATAAATCGAGTGTCCCAAAATGGGAATGTTAAGAAATAGTGCAAAAAAAAAACAAAGGAAAAAAGAAAAAGAAAACAATGCAAAGTAGGCTAAACTGGCCCCTGCAAAACGCAAAGCTACGATTGCTGCAGCTTTAGGCACGTCAAGACAAGCCATCATAATTAATAGAACTAGTATTATCGATTAGCTAAAGAGATAGAGATCAACCTTAAATTACAGTGCATAAGGTAACAAAAAAATGTGTGATCTTCGGGGTTTAACTTCAAACATGGCCCTTGATATAACAGATTGAAACAAGATCAACATAGCACCTTAGATCACAATGGGTCAAAACTTTGGTAGGTTGTATAGAGTCATATAGTCCTTCATATATTTTCTATATATCTCGAATTTCAAAATAAATTCATTTGGTTAGAAGCATTCCAAAAACTCGGGGATCCAACTACAAGAAGACAGGTCGTCTGGTACAAGACCGCTTTGGTATCTTCCACTTCTATTTTCTTTTAACAGCAATCTAACAATTGCAGGTGTGTGTCATGAACTGAAGAACACTTCCAAATAAACCACTCCAATTTTATTTAAGCATATATATTATATATGATTTTCTCACTTAAAACAGAAAGCTACATGCATATAAAAGTAATTTTAAAATCAGGAAGGCTAATAGTTAAGCAAAAGAAGTATATACCTGAGCTAAGGCCTGGTACCCCGCAAAGAAAGATCTTTTTTCACCAGATGCCTTGTCCTTTGTGAAACCATGAACGTCAAGAAACCTTTTATACAGTTTCCTCTGTAAAGGAGATAATTTCACTGATATAACAAATACAGTTTTCGGTGGTAAGTCATTTTTAACGACACTGGTGTCCATCCTATGAACAAATCCTTTTAACTGTTCATACAGAATATGAGATCTTTGGTTCATTATCTTCACATCTTCCGAAGTAGAATTGGTATGCTGGCCATTCTCTATTGGATTTTGGAAACTGCAAAACAGCACAAAAGATGATAAGGAGGCATGGCAAGAAGGCTCAAAGGAAAGAATAAAAGGATATGAGTTTAAGAGTCTTGCCGATTCCTAAATTCATGGCTGCTTCCAAGAAATCCTTCTCTCACAAAATCAACCATCTGTTTCATGTGAAGTCCAAAATGATTAAGCACGTGATTGACATACTTATTTAAAATCAAAAGACATAGAGTTGAAAGTCATACGCAATAGTACTCCATCAAATTGTTCTGAAGAGGCGATCCAGTTAACGCAATCCTTCTCTGGCACTTCACTTGTTTCAATGCCTGGGTTGCATCAGCCCTGGTGTTCTTTATGATGTGAGCCTCATCACAGACTAGGATATCAGGTCCATCCTGACAAAAAGATACAAATTTTCCTTCTAAGCAAAAGTAATAGACAACTAGTAAGACTGTAACAAAAAATTCTGCAAGCCATACTGCAGGAACCAAAAAGGAAGGAAATGTATCAATGTTAATTTCTCTAAAGTTCAGATACCATCTTTAGGTCGATACGTGAACTAGAAAATGAAATCCTAGTGCAGAAACATTCTGGTTATTGATATTACATGGGGAAACTAACTAAGCATGATGACAGTGAGTTTTTTTTTTTTTCTTCTGCTATTTTGAAAACAACATTTCAAATGAGAAATCAACATAGTGAAAAGGTCTAATGCTATAGGGAAGGGGAGTTTCTAGACGTTCATCGTTTTATGAGAAAAAACATCAATAAGAAGATAAGAGATCGTAATATCATGTCAGATTCATAGAGAAGTTAAAAAATCACTTACAAGCACAAGGTGGAGGACATAATTTTTAATCTTTCAAGTACTACATTTTTTCAAATAACTTCTAAGCATCTAAAATCATGTTGTATGTGTAGCAACAAGAATCTGTTAAGGTAGGGCAAGATAATCACAAACAAACAACAGGACTGCACAATTGCATAGACCTCTGTTTATTAACTCCTGGTATTTCAGGCAGAATATAGCTAAAACAAAATCAGCCACATAAAGAAATGCCCAATCCAGTTTAATCATAAAAGTAAACAAATTGAGTTCAATCCCTTGCAAATTCACTTGCAAATAATGACAAATCACCTGAAGTGCACGACTAATCTCCCGAGCAACTTCTTGATCCTTAACATACTTTCCAAGGGACAAATTACGGAATGCAGCATAGCCAATTAAGAGGACACCACCTTTGGTTGTCCACTTTGTCAGCAACTCAACCCTTTTATCCCTGAACAAACAAAGCTAGGAAGATTATATGCATGAATATTTTGGACAGTTTCACTTCTAGTTTCTATGCTCTAGGGATTATATCACCTAAAAAAGAATCCAAAGGCAACAGGTAATGTATATTACAGCATACAGAACAAACAACAGTTTAGAGCTTAACCGATTATCTCCAAGTTCCTTGTAAAAACATGTAATATGACCAGTACAAAGCAGTTCCACAAACTAAATTAACAAGGATATAGATGTTTATGAAAATTACCAAATCCAGAGACTCTGGTTCAGATTCTGAAATTATCTTTAACAGAAACTTCACAATTACTACCACCATTTTCACATGCATTCTATGTATTAATAAAACAAATAAAATGAAGGACAAACCTTGGAACATCTTCAAGCATCAAGATGCGAAGAGGTTTTAGCTCACATGGCCTCCATTTCATAAACTCATTCCGCCAATTATGTAAAACACTTACAGGGGTCACAACAAGTGCAGTTTTTAGTCCTAGGTTCACACTTCTCATGACAGTGTACAAAAAAGCAATGACCTGTATGCACAAATGATAAATTAAGAAACCACGTTGCGGACAAACTTCAGATCATCTAATCCTAACATAGTCAAATAAAATTTCAAATTCAATACAACGACAACAAAATTAACATGTGGCTTGTGCATCCTACTATCCGCAAACATCTGAAAATTACAAGGTTTCAATCCACATGCACAAAAAATGATGTTTGAGAACTTCACAACTTAAAAGTTGTAACATCACCCGTCCCCAGACTCCACCCCTACACCCCCCCTCTCACCCCTCTCCCTCTCTCCCATTCAAAGCCTCCATCCTCGCTCCACATAACACACACAGCACCATTTATGCACGTGTGCCATTCATTACATAAGTCCACTGACCACGTGACATAATAGTATAATAAAATATCATAATGACTACAAACTGTTTGGAGACACAAGACAAGAAAACCAAATCATTATAATATTACATTGGACATGTGGAGTGAATCATTAGCAAAAATAACCAAGTTAACTTCTTTATGATAGAGAATCAGGATATTTGGATAAACTTTAAATTATCAAGCATAGGCGTCAAGACAGCCACTATAAAAGATAAGTTGCAGAAGAACAGTTCGAGATGGGTGGGGATATTCAGTAAAAGCAGCTACATGCTAGCAGTCAGAAATATTTGAGTTGTTTATGTTAACAAGAAACATAAAGAAGTGGTCGTCAAGAATGACTTGAGGGGAAAGTGCTGCCCTATAAGTTCTCAAACCTTATGTGTGATAAAATAAATGTCTATCTGTATGACTGCTGAAAAGTAAAAAGCAGCAAATTCACTTTGACAAGAATGGTGTAAAGAAAAGGAAATTATGAAAAATTCGTATTGAAATGAATCTGCACTTTGACTCTCCAGGGTTTTGTTCGTACAGCGAAAACCAGTTCAAACACGAAGGTTTTACAATCAGATTAATGTATAACCAGAATATGCTGCATGAATTTTCGGTAGTCATTGGGATATGTAACCCATTTGTAAAGTTATTCACCACATAATTATAACTGATATATCATGACTGTTAATGCCAAATAAGAAATAAATGCTACATATCATCAGACCACTCATGCGAACAGTTATTTGAATACGTCATTGCATACATGGAAATTATGGGCAGAAATTTAAGGAGAAACATAATTCAATCTAGTTTAGAAATGCTACCTGAAAAGTTTTACCTAACCCCATCGTATGAGCCAAGATACAACCAAGACCTTTGTCGCCAGACCTGACTTTCCTCACTGATTGAATAATATTTTCCCACATAAATCGAATCCCTGCAATCTGCAGTTTACGCACAAACTAGTGTTATCAAATCAGTTAATATGTCGAAGATAAATGAATCAACAATTTAAAAGAAAAACAATCAGACAATGATCTTACACAGGAAATTTAGTTCAGTAGCTGGCATGCAGATAGATGCATGAGCGTATTTATCAAACATTATACATAAAATCAATAATTCCGATTAAGAAGGTAGGTAATACGGTTAACCATAATATGGGGAAAATATTGAATATACAAAGGTAATGCAACAGAGATAATTCTTCATTCAAACCCTTGAGATAAATCAATAATTAAGGCATTTTATGCTCTCCAGTCAGAACCACACCACGCTAGCAAAACAAACTCATGCATCGAACATAAGACTCACCTACAGTGTCTTCTCACATGAAATATATGAAAATTTCCAATTGCAGAAAAAAAATATGGAATAAAAGTATGATGAGGAAGGATATCCCCTTTAGTTTTTTGTGAATTATCAATCCACAGAAATCTAAAATTTCATAATGAGACCCCAAATATAAATGAATAGTACAGGAGAGACAAATTCATATTAGAGAAACCTGATGGAGTTTTAATTTTTTTGAGATGCTTGGAGGAACCCTCACAGCCTCTTCACCTTCCTCTCTCACCAAGTTTATTATGTAACCAGAAGTGGTATTGCCCAGCACCTCAACTCCAGCACCATCAAATGAAATCCCGTTACTGACCATGGAACTCTTAATAACAGATTTGGTGGAATACAATGCCCCCAAAGATATAAGCCTCTCTTGACGTTCCTGTAAAAGTGACGTAGAGATAACATGATGAAAAAGATTTATTCAGTATACATTGCAACAGTCAGATTTACCTTTTCAATTGCAATTTTCTTCTTGGTCTCTTCCCCCAATTCAGCGTCATCAAGAATTCTTCGAAGTTTCTTTTTCCTTCTCTTAGTACTGGTACAAAATCAAAATGACAACGAAATTGGAATAGAAAACAATCCTAGAACCAAATTTCAGAGAGAAGTATATAGTTCGCGAGAGATTCAGCAAAACGGATGTATGAACAAGACAGTGAAGAGGGATGGGTTGCATGGCATAATTTAGCAAATGGAGTACAGCCCTGAGTCCTGTACTAATTTTTTAAGCAACTAAAAGACATCAAGTGGGAAAATGTAGCAATTATACCTGGCATTGACATTGACATCAGCATCTGAATCAGCTGAACCAGAATCTGAACTAGAGACTGCATCACCTTCAGCAACCAAAGCTTCACTATCTATATTACCTGTACAACATTCTTTTTCTTCAGTACAGAGTTCATCGGATTCACTTAAATGCTCAAACCCTCTTGACTCAATTGAGTCCGGAGAAGCAGAGGCGTCACTGTTTCTGTTTACTTTCTCTTTATCAGAAACAATAGACAACTCATGCACGCTGTTATGCAGTTCTTCATGTCCATTATTATCTTCAGTAGTGTTATTTTCATGAGTCATGAGAACATCTAGCTGGCTCTCCTTCAGCCCATCTAATGAGGAAAGTTCTCCCGGAATACTGCCCTGATCAAGAATATAACAGAAGCAGCATATTAATTCACTGTGTATCTCTGAGCCTAAAGAAGTCAAATTGAACTGCATGTGTAGATTTAATGCGACTTTATGCTGCGTGCCATTAGCAGATAACTTAACCTATAAAATCAAATGTGGGCATACACAATCACAGGAGAGGTCCAGGTCTTCATTTCAGGGTCAAGCATCAAATCTGGTCAAACAGCTAGCTCATTCTAAATAAGTTGAAAAATAAAAATAAATATTTCCAAATGATTCCAAGCTATAATTGACAGCATGAATCCGTGCAGATATAAATAATAGGAATATGTTTACATCAACCACTTCTAAAGTTCTGATGATCATTATCAAATTCTGTAATTTATACAACACAAAGAAAGAGAGAAACATAGGTAGCAAAAATTTACAGGATAATTATTATAGATGCTTTCTCAGTAAAAATGCTCGGTTGGTGGTTGCTATCTCAAACCCAAGGCCCAAAGATACAAAACTAAAAAGTTTATCTTCAAATTCTTTCTTTTACAACTCTGTATAAATATGTCTTTGCCTAGCATGGTCAAGAAGCAACCACACAAAGAAAGCCAAGGCCTCACAAGACGCAAGATCAATTAGAGTCATCTGTCATCATTTTAAGCTTGTGCTAGCTGGGATATTAACAGAACCAGTGTCAAAATTAATAATTTTTCAAGTGTACCGAGTGCTCACATCTCTTTCAGTGCAAAAGAGCATGGTATGTCCTCCAAGGACTTCCTACTTAGGAAATTCAATATAATCAATTTCAGCGACTAGAGAAGGGTCTTTTTCTGAGGAAGAGATGAATATTCGAGTTTCAGACATTATTATTTTAAATTTAGAAAAAGCTTGTTCCTCAGCATAAAACTCAACCGAATTCAGGCAAGCTTAACAGTGACATTTTATTCAACCTCTTCAATTTATCCAGTTAAGATAGGCTCTTCTCGAATAGGCTCAGTTGCAATCTTAACAGGCTGACATTTTATACAAGCATGAATTATGTAGACAGCACAGTTCCAAAATAGCTTGAAGAATTCCACTTATAATGCACTGAGAATATTTCACTAAAAATATAATAAAGACTGGAAATGGATTTTCGAAAATGATGTTAAACCAAATGAAAAAGTCTAAACAACTGGAAAGTTGAAACAAAACCTCTATGCTTCGCATCTTACGTCGCCTTCGTTTCATGCGAATATGAAGCTTGAGATCATCATTTGCATCATCTTCCTCTTTAACCTGTCAAAGTGCACAGATAAGAATAAAAATAAATTAAGCTGGTCAGCCATAATGTGCACGAAAAAGTGCAGCCAAAATAACACACCAAATACAGACTAATGGAAGATCCATACAGCAATCTACTCTAACAATAGTGGCAGGAAATTTCCCTACAAGTCTACAATGCAACAGTTTATTGGTCGTAATGGACTTTTATTTTAATTAGATGTACTTTCTGTTGAAACTTGAAATGAAGAGAGAAAGAGGAAGACTTGTAACGTGGTACGGCCTTTTGGCCAACATCCACGGATAAAATGCCCAAAGGCTTATAACACTTTCATTTCTCTCTTATCTCAAGAATTATGACATCACCTATATATAATATATATAGGTGCGAGAAAACATAAATGGAAAGGTTCTTCCATATCAATTTAGATAAAATCAGGAATTCTGCAATTCCAAGAATGATACATTAATCATAATAAAATCAATTCTGATTTAATATTATTCTCAACGCTTTTAATTATAAGTCTTGCATAATCCCATATTTATCTAAAAATATTAAATGAATAAGCACTTCATTACTGTCCCATCGATTTCTTTCCAGGACCTGTGAATGAGGCAATGTTATTATCACATGCTATAAGAATATTCTAGCTCGGCACAAGTTCAGCCACCTTAACTAACAAAATTATCCTTTATGAAAATTAGTCGCAGTTACACCTTTATTTACACAAAGATATCAACATTGGGAATATTATTACGAGCATATCTATTATCAAGCTAAGGGAAACAAACAAACAACCAAACAACAAAAGAGAGAGAAGGGTCTAACAATCTTGACATGAAACTCATTTCGGTTGAGGAATATCAGTTTCATTTTCGTATTTTTTTCTTAACCCAAAAAGCTTGGGTTAGGTAAACAATTTCAATCCCTGAACTCCATGTTCAGATGCACTATGGGACCATATGACCAGGGTGACTAAACATAACATTTTACTAGTAGTTGTATCTCATACATGCTGCGGGAAATGAGCATTTATGTTCTCATTGGCAGGCGAAACCACGTCTGACCTTTCTAAAGTTCCTCTTTTGCTCTTCCGTAAGACTCAGACTCTTTTCATTTGCTATGGCATCCGCAACAAATGGATTACTTGAAATACCATCAACATCATCAATCTCCTCTACCTGGCCAGTATATATGTGAGACAGCAAGTACTCAAAAAGTCTTCACAAAAACTAAAACAGAAAGGGTCACAATTTCCTGCTCTAGCAGAAAATATAGAGCAGCCCTGCAGAAGTTTCCAGCATCCTAGAGAAATGATTAGTTAGGTGGTTTGCAGTTCCCAATATTCCAAACAACTCAAAGTTGTGACTTGGTTCAGTTCAGCTAATACAATTAAGAGAATATGCATATTCACTAGATCATTTTGTATGCTTCGAATTGCCCCAAAAACTGTGATGTCAAGAATCATCAAGAGAGAGATAGGCATAAAAAGCTGGACGAATATGTGAAACAATACATAAGTGTTTGGCAGAAAAAAAAAATGAGAGGACATTTCTCATATAATCAGGGATATTTTGAGAAATTCAGCACCATGATTATTTGACATCTGTTAACAAATCAAAGGCGATGATATGACCAGGCAGCCTTTAAGTAAAGCTCAGATGTTACCTCATTGACACCTGGGAATTTGAGACCCAGTTCAGCAGCTTGCTGTGGAGTGCTGGCCAGGTAAACGGAAGCCCATTGCTTGCTTCCAAACGTGATGTCTTCCAGAGATGACCTTTCAGAGCACATTTCGCTGAATGAATCCCAATTTGCGTCCACGCTTTCATTAGCAACGATGTGTTCACATGTAGCAATTTTCTTTCCCAGGAAACCACTGGCACCCTCCTCCAAGATTTTACCATGTCGTCTGCCCCATAACGATATTTCAAAACCAGAAAGAGAAACTTAAACCCATAAATGTACTAACTCAGTTGAATGTAGAGGCATGAACCTTCTCACAGGCCTGTGAATCTCGAGGTACTTTTCAGCACATGCAACTGATTCTGTAGCATCTAGAGACAACTGAGTTCCAGCCCAGTGAGTCCTCTTTCTCCATGCTTCAGTGCTGCAACCAGTAGGAGCTTGTCTCTCAATCCACTTATAGATAGTGGAAAGTTCAATACCGGCAGCATCAAGTTGTTCCTGCTCACAAAAATGAAAAGAACTGTATTATTGCTAAAAACTTAAAAGCAAAAAACAGAAGCACCAGAAGAGCTTTTCACAATTCGGATAAGTAAATTGAATGCAATGTTTGATGAAATTTAACAAAAAAATGCAGGACGGGAAAAGTCAAGAAAAGGCCCTCCCAAACATGCATGTGCATATAACACACTACATATCAGTTGATGTCATGGTGTTTTTCCCTTTTTCAATTGTTTTGACAAATTCAAACAAGCAACCAAAGAAACCAATTGATTTAGTTGGATTTAACGATACGAATAAGAAAAAAATTGTTAATTGGTACAAGAACTAACTATAAAAGCCATCACTTGTTTTTACATGTAATACAAACAACTCTAAATATTTACCAGTAAATGAGCACTCTCGGTCTCAAGCTCATCAAGCTCCATTTCCCACTCTTCCTTGAATACCAACATCTCTTCTTCAACAGCCTTCTCCAGCTATCCATCCACCAATGAGCATAAAAAATATAAAGTTTTATGCAAGTGAAAAATTAAAAAATCATATAGAGCACTAGAAGAGGAAATATCATTATTTACTTCATTGCCAGAGAGAGATTGAGCCAATTCTTTTCTAACATCAGCCTCTACTTTCACTAGTGATTCCTCTTCCAGCGCCTCTTGAGCCTCCGCAGCCTAAAAGTAATTACTGATTCAAGTAAACAAACATCTATTCGCTTTTGCTTAAAAGCAGAAAAGGGTGAAGATTTTTACTTTGCTCTCAACTTCTAAAAGCTCGGCAATGAGCTCTTCTATCTCCTCCTCTGTCAGAGGTTCCTGACCAAATGAAAAGAAAACACACGCCTGGTAAAGACACTTAATAAATGGATGCTATAAAATCAAAAATTAAGTGTAGCAAATATTTTAAGTAAAAAAGGAGATAAATCAGCGGAAGCAACACGGAAACAATTGCCTAATATATGTTTAGTCCTTAAGCTTCCAAACATGAAAACAAAACGCATTTTAGTAAACGCGAACTATGAGCTTTGGAAGAGTATAACTACTGCAGCAGGGGAAAAACATAAAACGAACATCATTTAGGTGATTCAGCGCGCGCGCACACACACACAAAGGAATGTGATCGCGAGGGTGGTAAGGTACAACCTCTGATGACAGAAACAGAGCCAATAATGAAAATAAAAAAATTCAAAAACAGAACCAGATGAATTTGATCAAAAAGGGTAGTGAAAAGGTACAGGCATTAGTGATAAAGGTATATCATGAGCACGTTTCATCGACCAAAAGACATATATATATATATATATATATATATATATAGAATGGGAAATACACCTGGGTATGTGATTCTTTTTCTTCTTCATCTTCATTTTCACTTTCCAGCGAATCATTGGAATAATCATTCTCCATATTCCCAGTTTCTTCCTCATTTTTTACTTTCACTTCAGCTGCATCCATTTTTTGAACTGGTTTTTTGAATTAAGTTCTAGTACTCACATTTACTATACAAATAACACTACATGTATATTTATAAAATATATTCGAATGGGGATTTCAGCAAAGGAGGGAAGATGGCCCAGAGGGGATATGAAACGACGCCGCTACCATTCAAATTTTTCTGACAACTCTTTTACTTTTTAGGGCACGTTTGGTTTCGTTTTAACTTTCGGTTTTTGTTTCCAACATTCATAAATATTGGTAATTAATTTAAAATTCAAAAGGTGCTTGAATTAAATTTTGTATGATTCCTACCAATACTTTCTTAGTTGAACAATAATGGTTTACGCAACGTGGGTTTATCCAGTCTTGCACTCGAAGAAAGAGCGGTCATCATAAAAAAAAAAAAAATGAACGTGTTTGGTTATATACGTACTTTACTATGGGAAATCTCATGAAAATATGACTGATGTTTTCAAAATAATAAAGTATGTATGATAAATGTATTTTATTATAATTTCAATAATTAGTGCATCCATTATTTCAACTTTATTTTCTTTAGGAGTTATATCATATGAATAATTATTGTGAAAGTTATTGTGTACTCATTACATTCTTTTATCTTTTTTTTTTTTTTTTTTTTTAACTCGAACCGCGCTTACGCCTGACTACGCCCGAGGACAATAACTCCGGCCTCCTCATTGTTGCCGCCAAGATAAACCATGGATGTGCTTCATGACTTTGGCGAAAGTGGTGTTCATTGAAATAATTATTTGAATTTTGTAGTACATAAATATGTGATTTTTAAAATAAATAGAATATAAATCTTTATTAGAATAGAATTTATAAAATAAGTGATAAGTGATAATTTTAGTTGCTCCAAATCGACTCAAGCTATTAAATGGGCATGTAGTTACTAATTTGTGTAAAAGTTTATTTAGAAAATTGACTCCTTAACAAGTTACTTTTGTCCTTCAATTCTTTTTTTTTTTAAGTAAAAAGGCCTTCAACTCTTTTATTTCTAAGTAAAAAGGCCTTGAATTATAATTTTTATACAATCGACTTTTTAGAAAAGTGATTTGTTCAAAAGAACATTTTTAAATTTATCACCAAATATATTTTTTATGGAATAGAATTTTAGCCTGTGGATGGTTGGTAATTTTTTTTTTGCAAAATTTCCCCTCAAATAATTAATTTTACCCTAACATGTTATTGTTGGCTTTTTTAACATATTATTACAATTTTTTTTTTCAAGTTACATAATTAAACTGAAAAAAAAGGCTTAAAATAATAATCAAAAACGGCTTGGAGGAAGCCGTTTTTGTGAAAATCGTACATATGCACTCGTTTCAAGTATTGATTTTTGTTTTTGTTTTTTCTTGTAGAAACGGTGACCTTATGACCGATTTCTGCAAATATTCACCTTTTTCCGAAAAGCACGGTCAAACTTCGGCTGCTTTAACAGATTTAAACAACTTGCTTTTTTTTCAATTTAAATTTTATTTAAAACGGCCACAAGGTGGCCGTTTTTAGCGAAATTTTTTTTTATTAAAAATTTGATAAAGCCGGCCATGTGGTGGCCGATTTTAGCAGAATTTTTTTTTTTATTAAAAATTTGGGAAAGTCGGCCATGTGGTGGCCGATTTTTGCATGAATCTTTTTCACCCTACCGACTTCGCGAGTCCCTGTAGACATGCACTCCCCATTCACTTCACGGGTAAATAGTATGCCTTTTGTCTCTTCTTCCCATTTTCTATTATAAAGACATGTTCTCTCCTCTCATTTCACCATCACACACACAACACTTTGCTAAATTTTTTTCCTTCCCCTCTCGGCGCAAAGAATCATCAATGTTAGTAATTTTTTTTTCTAAGTTTGTCAAATTATTTCTTGTTTTGCTTGTATAAAATTATGATTATATTAGTTAGTTGTTACGAATTAGTTGTTTTATATTGTTAATAAATTAGTTTAGTTAAACTTAACAATTATATGAATTAGTTGTTTTATATTATATTGCTACATAGTGATAAATTAGTTTAGTTAAATTTGACTAGTTGTTTATATTGATACATAGTGATAAATTAGTTTAGTTAAATTTGAAAATTAAATGAATTTGTTATTTTTTTGGCTATATAGTGATAAATTAGTTTAGTTAGATGTGACAATTAAATGAATTAGTTGTTTTTTTTTTTGCTACATAGTGATAAATTAGTTAGTTAAATTTGACAATTTTATATGAACTAGTTGTTTATATTGCTACATAGTGATAATTAGTTTAGTTAAATTTGACAATTAAATGAATTTGTTGTTTTTTTTGGCTACACAGTGATAAATTAGTTTCGTTAAATTTGATAATTAATTTTGTTAATTCCATTAATAAATATATGTTAACTAGCATGTTAATAATTATGTAGTTATGTCAAACCAAAGACAAAATAACGATTCGAGTTTCCCAAGACGAATGAATACTATCAATATGTCATTTTACCGATGGATGATAGTTTATTTAATATACCGTTGTAACACACGGTATGGCGACCATGGGGGTAAATGAGTTTGGTGTAGGTGCTTCAAGTTTCAATAATTTGCATCAAAATGATCGATCTATCGAGTCGGATAATGAGGAAATGTCCAATCGTTAATTGATGGTCTTTGACAAGAAGAAGAGCGTGTGAGATTCCGAACCTAACGAAAGTAGTTCGGATGATGACAATGATGATGGTGGTGATGATGATGATGGTGATGATATCGATATGTCAGATATACATGAACAAGTGTCACTGCCCCCAACACCCGCAGAAGGTGGTTTGTACTCTTCAATTCCATTTTTCAACACGACTTGTGGAGATGTTCTAATTGACAGTATCGATATTCCAGAAAAAGGTAAAGTTTATGATCCTAGCAAAGGGGAACTTGAAAATGGTATGGTCTTCAAGGATAAGAAACATTTGCAATTTGTCGTTAAAGATTTTTCTGTGCGGATAGTCAGACGTGAGTATAAGGTGGTGCAAAGTACCCATGTCTTGTGGAAAGTAAAATGCAGGAACAACAGATCGAACATGATGTGCAATTGGGGGCGGGCTACAAGAAGAAGCTTGGTGTATGGCAAATCTCGCGATATGGAGGTGCCCATAGTTGTCTCATGAATGCAATTTCAGTGGATCATCAGAATCTATGTAAAAATACGATAGCAACATTGCTAACAGGAATGGTGCAATGTGATCCAGCACTTGAGATTAGGTATGTGCAACAAACTGTGAAAGATAAATACATGTATGAGATCTCATATCATAAAGCGTGGCATAGTTTAAAACGTGCAAGGAAAATGTTTTTGGCACATGGGAAAGTTCGGTTTGCAAAATTGCCTAAATATATGGGAGCTCTTGAAAAATGGAATCCACACCTTTGTTGTAGAATGGCTACACATTAATACGGACATACCACCCAAAAGATGTTAGGTTATGTATTTTGGGCTTTCAAACCTTGTATTGATGGATTTCACAACCGTCGGAAGTCATAAGTGTTGATGGAACTCATCTTTATGCAAAATACGGACATAAGATGTTAGTCGCAGAGGAATGGATGCTAACCAAATGGTTTTTCCTTTGGCGTCACGTTTGTTGTTGACGAATCATTTACATCTTGGAGTTGGTTTCTTCATATGTTATCGAAGCATGTTGTTAAAGGGGTTGAGGGTATGTGTTTAATTTTCGATCGGCATAGTGGCCTAATTCAAGCTGTTGAACATATTCCTGACTTTAAACCCCCTATTGGTGTGCATCGTTTTTGCTTAAGACATGTTTGCTCTAATTTCAACAAGGAATTCAGAATATAAAACTAAAAGACATGTGTTGGCAGGTGGTTCGTAACTAATGTCTAGGAAATTTGCACGAATCATGGAACAAATCAAAGGTCTGAATGAGGATGCTTATGTATACTTAGATAGTATTGATAAGTCAAAGTGGACCCTGTCTCATGACGGCGGATGGCGTAATGGCGTAATGACTACCAATCTGTCTGAGTGTCTGAATGGTGTGCTTAAGAAGGCCGACGATTGCCACTCATCGCTATTGTACAAGTGACCTTGCATCGTTCAAAGAAAGTATTTTTTTGATCGTATCAAAAAAGTCGTCACATGTTGGAGAAAAATCAACCGCGGTAGTAGGATAATATCAAATCGACGTATGAATCTTCCCAATACCGGGGTTGGAACATTCAAGACACCCATTCGATTATATAGAGCAATTTAGCTTTGATTATGACTCGACATCCAGGATCATCAAGGTCATTTACACACACTGTGAAACTTACCACAATGGAATGCTCGTGTGGTAAGTGGCGACACAATGGGATTCCGTGTTCCCATGCAATGCAGACTTGTCGGGTCTTTGGTATTAACCCCGTGTATACATGAAATCATATTATAGACGGGGCGCTTATGTAAGTACATATAGTGGCAGATTTCAACCTTTGCCAGATGAAGATTATTGGGACACTCCTAGTTTTGAGCTTGTTCATAACCCAGATAGGCGGGAGAGAAGGCGTCGTGGACGAGATACTACCACTCGAATACAAAACGAAATGGATTGGCGACAAACACGTGCAAGACAACAATATCTTGCTAGGGACCAGCCGAGACTTCTTGTAGACATGGATAGGATGTTTATATGATTTGTAAGGAGTAGTACTCTTTATTTATGTATGTGTGTAGTTTGTAACATTTGGCGTGTTTGTTTTTATTTCTGTCATTATTTATGTATGTGTGTAGTTTGTAACATTTGGCGTGTTTGTTTTTATTTCTGCCACTCTCGTTATGTATGATTGTAGTTTATAACAACTGGCGTGCTTATTTTTATTGTATGCATGTAGTTTGTTACTTTGTTATGCCCACGTGTAGTTTCTTGCATTATCCGTTTCACATGTTGTTTATTGATTTTGTGTCCTTGTTGGTGTTACTGCAGGCATGGATATTATATAATTATACGGTCCTAGAGATACGATTGTTCTTTATGCACAGTCTCGTCATCGATCTAGTGATGTGTACTCAAGTAAATCTATTGATACAATTTTGCGTGTAAAGCATGGGTCGAGCCGTTTTGGTCTTTAAACAATGATGATAATGACGGAAAGTTAAGGTTGCACTATCGTAATCCATATGTTATATGATACGGTTTTTATGGTGTTTATCGGTGCGAACAATTCGATATTGACTCGCCACCTAGTGACCGCTTTAGTTGAGAGATGGCGGCTTAAACGCATACATTCCATTTTCGAGTATGAGAGACATCTATCACATTACAGATGTAGCGATTATTTGGGGTCTTCCATTGAGGTGACCCTATTATTGGTGAGGATACAAATAGATCGTCTAAGCGTGGGCGAGTAATCTTTATTATTATCACCTAGGCTTTCTCCCCGCATCGTGAAAGCGATTGAAGGGTTCTCGTATTTGTTTGATCGCTATCCGACAAAGACGCTGCGTTAGACCATCCAAAGGATGATGACATCCCCGATATTGACGTTGAGCGATATTCTAGGTGTTGTGCAATCGTATATGTTAAAAGCGATGTTATGTGTCCTGGATTCTTCAGGCAATTTAGTCTCCCTGTTGTACGTCGTCATATGGAGCAGATAGCAAATTATGAAAGACATAGTTGGGAAGTGCAATGTTGGCTTTTCTGTCACCGATCAAGTGAGTTATGTAGTGCGTCCCGTAGTAAAGGAAAACTTGTCATAGGTGGACCATCGATCTGCTATGTATTTTTAATGCCAGTCACTAACCTATTTTTAACATTTACATGTTATTATAAAATATAGTATACTGTAGATTTGGGCTTGGTCGCGTATTACTTCACTGGTGCCCATAGATTTAGGAAATCGGATTAATGTTGATCCGATATTTGGAGCTGATGACCATGTACTCCCATCCACCATATGGTGCACGGTATTTGACAAACACAAATATATAAAATTATATAAATGTTTTCTGAAAATAATTAATTCAAAATATAACATTATATATTTACAGGTGGGGCAAGTATCACAGCTTTACACGGACATCAAGACGTTCTTTACGGATTATTAGGGACATTCTGGACAGAATGGAGGACTACCATTTTATTTGGACACCTTATGACTTGGCGTTGCCTGGCATTAGAGAGCTTGGTGATAGGTGTCTCACATGTGTGGAGATCATCATGTCCACGATTAACTATGCGATTGTAGAGTTACATCATCCAGGGCGGGATTATGCGGCAGTTTGACATGATGCAATTAATCCCTGATCCTGTTCCACCCCATCACGAAACATTGCATGATGTAGATCGTAGAGGACAGTCGGGTAAAGATTGGACTATTAAACACCAATTATATATTGCTCAGTGGGCATACCGACATGAAGTTATTGTTACAACACAATATTGCAATGGATTCAGACGTCCAGGCGAGGGATACATCCAGTGGTTTGATAACATTACACGTCGTTTGATATCTCCCTCACATAAGTTTATGACTCAGGGGGATATCACCATCACCGTCACCGCATGTGATGCTTTATGGTACATTTAGATTATTTGATATATAGTTAAAGTGTATTTATCTTTACGATTTTAAATTTATTGTGTTTTATGTTTGTTTCAGAACAAGCACTTGAGAAATTAAGGATTACTCAAGAAGGAGGATGATTATGACTCATTCGGAAGGTCCTTCAATGAGATATATACGGAGGTTCGATCATACTTTCGTGAGAATCGAGTCTCGGTTCCTACACTTGATCGGCCCCGTGCCGCCTACAAAGACCACCACAAGCCGGTACATCGAAGAGGGGAAGAAGACGAACAAGGGAAAAGAGAGACTAGTACCGTGGGGCACGACGACGATTCAAAGATGATACGACTACACCACAAGTTTATGTCTGAGGCCCATCTACATCGACACTTCCCACGTTACATGGTATGGACAACACTTCTACTTATTATGTGAATCAACAAACACCGTGGACGAGCCGATCACCCCCATCGGGTATGCCATCATACGGCATCATTCTCGACTACTTGAGCCGATATTGGTATGGGATACCCTAACTTTGTTCAAGACATCCGATTAATGACACTTATCGTTCAATTTGACGTGTCTCCTATTCCATTTCAACATTATCGTGAGATTCGAGTTCGACTACTTCTTCATCTAGTCGTCCGTCATTTAATTTGAATTATCGTATTGATGAAACCGATGACGAGACACAACAAACAAACGAGCTCTTCCTGGTAGAAAATATACGTAGAGACAGAGGTAGGAGACAACGTCAATCTGGTTGTGGCACTTGGGTCATTTTTAGGTTATTATGATTGTACTAGATATTTAAAAATATATTGCTTTGTGTGTATTATGACAAAATTTTAAAAACATATGTTATTAGTATAATATTATAATATATATAGTATTTTATAAGTATTACAAATAACAAATATTTTATAATTATAACAAATAAATTTATAAATTGTTTAATATTATATATCAAAATAATATAATTCTTCAACTCAAATGAATAACAAATTCGAAAAATAACAAACTCAAATGATTTTTGAATTAATCAAATAATCATAATATACATCGTTAGTTAAATAATTATTAGATTTATCATTACGATATGATTGTTAAACTTGTCATTGTATTTAACTGATTTCACAGACAAAATCGGGACCAAAACAACCATTTTTAATTTAAAAAAACAAATCAAAAACATTAATAAAAACGGTGATGGTTAAGGAGATTTTAATTTCTTTTAATTAGAAGAAAATCGACTTAATAAAAACGGCATGGAGCGATGCGATTTTAAGCTAAAATCGGCTACCACCTAGCCGTTTTTTGATTAATATTTTAACACTTTTTTTCAGTTTATTTGTGTAATTAAAAAAAAAATGTAATAATCGATTAAAAAAAGCCTCATTATTGTTTGTAAAAAAATATCCAAAATACACTACATTCTCCTTTTTTCCAAAAATATTTGTATCAAAGGTCATGCATTAATATTATGTTTATGTACATCATAAATATATAAATTGTTCTTATTATTTCTTTTGATAGAACACGTTTTATTATTGCGAGTAATATGTTTGTTGATCACGAAATAATAAATTTCTAATTTTCTCTCGAAATCGGATTTATTTTACTTGCCAATATTATTGTTACTATTCAAAAATTGAATCTATTTCACGATTTAAATAATATGAACTTTGGATTCTCAAAAATCCTAATTATATTAATTTTTATTCACTTAAGATTTATTTAGAGAAAAAAACAAATTATAATCACACGGAATTGATAATCAAATAACAATTCAAAATGATATATAAAATCACAATTCATAATGGAATAAAAATCAAATTAGAATCACACAATCATTTAAATTATAAAAATATCGCAAACTAAATAGTGAAAAAATAAATCGACCAACAATTCGAGCAAAATATTTCCTTAATTAAAACGTCCTTATACACTATAAATATGTGACCTCATTATTATGTTTTTAATTCTTGTGAACATCATTGCATTGTCATTTTTGTCAAAATATTGAAATCCATTTATAACTTTTTCAAAAGATGGCTTCAATGTTGACGCCTTATCAAGGATTTAAATATGAGCAAGATCTAATATACGATGAAATTATGTCTTGTGTGTATTTAACAAAAACTCATTTTCAATAACAAAAGCCAAATACACAGTTTGGAATATATATTCCATGATGCGGAGGTACGAAATAAAAATATGTTACATTCTATCATTACAATTTTTAATACTCTAATTCTTCAAATAATTTATTGCGAATAGATATGATACACGTGACATTTAGAAAACTACATATTGAACATTATATAAAGTTGCTAAAAGAATGTAATGTTTATGCAATTAGAGACTTCATAATGACTAATTCGACAGACAAATATATAATTATTGTTACATAATATGAAATTCTCTTTCATGGTAAACACACGTGTTCGAGATGTTTGACATGGCATTTTTCAGGGTTTTTCATATGTTTAAAGATTCCGCAGATCCGGGCGATATTGAAAAAGTTGACCAAAATATGTTTTTCGTATTTTAGCTATAATATTCCAGATAAAATGCATGTTAATGTTTGCTTTATATCATGTTTGTGTGAACATTAACATACATTATTAGAAAAGTGTTGTCAATATAGTCCGCACGTGACGAAACAACTTGGTGGAAGGACAATGCATTTTAATGACATTAATTTAAGGACTTAATTGGAGTAATACATAAATATATATTATTAATAATTTATTTCTTCCGATTATGAAACGATGTATAATTTTTTTCCCTTTTGGCAGCAATAATTGCATAACATACTATTTTGGGAAGACTATGTCGATACCATATTGTCTTATCTCAAAGAACATAGTCTCGAACCTATAGTGATTATTCTTCAAATGTGCGAGCAAAGGTTTTTGAGGTAAATTGGTAAATAAAAAACAAGTACATCACCTTTCTCAAACTGACTTTAACATTTTTTTTGTTCGTTTTTGATATGTAGATGAAATGAATGTCTCAAATAAAGATGACGAGAAGATTCAAGAAAAGGTAGAACATAAAAAAAAAAAACTTTTTTGTCATGATATTAATTTGTTTAGATTAGATTATTATATTAATTAACGATTACTATAATGATTATATTTTTTTTATTTAGGATTGTCAACAACAACAATCATATATGTTCGATCAACCATATGACTTCGCCATCCATCTCGGGCGATTTCTAAAGATTTAACATCCTAAGTGAGTAGCATGTGCGATCAATAGGTCAATTTTATTCCAAAAAAGAGGTAATATGGTTCTCTATTTTAGATACTAAAATTGATTGAATGGTTTTACAATCTTTATATACTAAAGATAAATGTCGATGATGAAAATTAATTTTTATTTAGATCGGGAGTTTTTAGGTATGTGCTACCATATTCTATTTTTGGAGATTTGTATTGTAGAGTTTTATATTACATGTAATTGTACCTCTTATACACATTCAATTTATCTTGTTTGATACCACACACCACGTGTATTGCACGATAATATACTAACTTTACAAAAATAATCATTATCAACTATCATTATCACAAATCCACTATTCATTCCCTCTTATTTTTCAAGTCATCAATCATATCCCATCACCACTTTATTTAAAAATTATCATATCAACTATCATGCATCACATTTTCATCTTACACCCAATCACGTTTCTCATGCTCTCAATCAAATTTTTTTTTTCTTTTATACTCTAATAGTTTCTAAACCTTGGCTAAATTAAATTTCTAGTTATTCCACGATTGAAGTCAACACATATAAACATTAATTTTTAGTGTATTCATGTTTCATAACCTTTATACTAGAGAATTATCAATAGTAAGTAGGCATCAGTAGGCGATTGCTTGTGTTCGATGGCGCAAATCTAAGCTTCGATTTAAGACCAATTGCTTATGTCGATGGTACAAACCTCCATAAAAATTGTTGAATGTAATTGTGATACAGACGTTTAACTCGATGGAAAACGGAACAATTTGTGGATGGATCATAAGAGAAGCTAATAAGAGAATGTAATTGCATGTTGTACCATTTGTAGAAATGGTTGTCTTGGTGTCGAGGAAGGAGAAGCTATTGGTCTCTTGGGGCTTAGCCTTGGTATGTATGTTTTGGAGTTCATTGCTAGGCTTTCTCAAAAGTTGTTAGGGTGTTACATGTACCATCTTTTTTTGAAGAATTCAAATATCCGAGTTTGGTTTGATTATTGGACAATGCGAGGAAATAATCAACAGAAGAAGATTTCGAAATTCGGTTTGTTTTTAGGCGAGCAAATGAGTATGCCCATTGAAGGTAAGTGCAAAAACAAATGTATGTTTGAGATGGCAAAGTGTTATAAATTTAATTTGGGGGTAATATGCCAATATTATCAAATTTTACGCAAAGTGAAAAGTCGTTTAATTTTTAAGTAACATTACAAAAGTACATTTATATTTATACATGAAACTAGGATAATAGTGGCCAAGTTATCTTTACCTTAAAACATCAAGAATTGTCATAATCCTATATAATTATTTCTATACAATTATATGTAGTAGATAAATCTTAAGGAAAAAAAAAACTAACATGAGTTTGATTATATATATGTTGTATTCGATGTTTGATTTTCTTGAAAATCGGGCAAAATAACGGACACAAATTTAAGTCAAGCGGGAATTAATTTTCTCTCTATAAGGCAGAAATTGTCTGTACAAAAGGGCTAATAGTTATAGGTAATCGTGTTTAAGATACGACTTTCTAGTTCGATTTAGAAGACTTGCAAAAATCGAACTTCAACGAACAAATTAGTGTTTGAGTAACCTTGATTCTGAGAAGAAACAAATTTAGATAATATCTTTGAAATGCAATCTTGATAGGATGAACATTCTCGAGTTCTTTATAGAATTTCGAGTACCCCTTTAATTTAGTACAACCCATAAATAAGGATTGATCTAAACTAGTCATATCATGCCTCCCGATAAGCAAAGTCGCAGGTCGAGTGAGTAGGTTGCACCTCCGAAGGTCGATCTTTTACATGCATCCGCGTACTGCTTGATGCCAGGCGTGTCCATTCAACAGGCACTGACGGTGAATAGACGCGTCCGATGGAGCCGTACTACCGCCACCACAATGCTATTTGGGCGATTAACGCCAAGTCACTTATCACTGAGTCATTTTGCGCACCCGTCTTTGCGTTCAGGAGCCACTAAACCAAACCTTGGTTTGATTTTTTCAAAACTTTAAGGCTCTTCACGACGATGTGTACGTATGCCCAACCAAAGCAAACAAACACGTCGATTGCCTCGTACACGCCACATGGTACCATTTGGATGATTATGCCAAGTCACCACGTGGTCATCATACCACGTCACCGAGCATTTAGACCAACCTTAGTTTGATTTTTCAAAACATTAAAGCTCCTGCCATGATCGTCACGAGAAAATCGCGCCTAAAGTGCGCTTTCTTCCATGTGACGTGCGGGAGCACGCCTCCGGCTCGGATGGTGCTCCACACCGTCTCAATGCAGCTGGAAAAGCTCAAAATTAAATCAAAACTTGGCCCAAGGTACAAGACTATAAAAGAGCTTAAGCCAAATCTTAATCAAAATTGGGTCAAAACCCATTTTTTAAAAACTAATTTACATGTTCACCCTACATTGATTTGAAAAAATATTACACTAAATTAAGTAAAAAGCAATGC